>APFE031507716.1:87082-102083 GCA_000404065.3 Pinus taeda
AAGAAAATGTTGTTGCTGACTTTTTGTCTAGATTGAATTTGACTGCAGGTGAAGAAGAAACAGTGGATGACCAGATGCCAGATGAGCATCTGTTTGCTATCTCAGTACTCTCCCCGTGGTTTGCTGATATAGCCAACTATCTGGTCTCCGCACAGTTCCCTCCACACTTATCCTCAAAGGAGAAGAGAAGAATCATGAGAAAAAGTGCCTCATTCACTGGGATCGGGGGCAACTTGTTCAAACATGGCCCTGATCAGATCTTAAGGCGTTGTGTAAGGGAGGAGGAAGTCTTTGACATCCTCCTAACTTGTCACGATGGGCCTTGTGGAGGACATTTTGCAGCCAAGAGGACTGCCTTGAAAATTCTACGGGCAGGCTACTATTGGCCCACTCTTCATCAAGATGTCAGAAAATATATCAGCCAATGTGATCGATGCCAAAGGATGGGGAAACCAACCCCAAGGGTCAAAATGCCTCTCCAACCTCAACTGACTCTTGAGCCATTTGAGAAGTGGGGTATGGATGTTTTGGGTCCTATCAACCCTCCTTCAAGGAAAAATTCTTACATCATTGTGTGCACAGATTATCTGACAAAGTGGGCAGAAACCAAGGCAATCAAAGTAGCAACAGAAGGAAAGGTGCCAAGTTTTTAAGAGAAAACATTTTCTACAAATTTGGCTACCCAAGAGAGTTAGTCACCGATCAAGGAAGCTAGTTCACCTCCAATTTGATTGAAGACTTGCTCGCTCATCACAAAATCAAGCTTAGGACTTCCACCCCATATCATCCTCAAGCGAATGGGCAAGTGGAAGTCACCAACAGAGCATTAGAGGGGATCTTGACTAAGGTGGTGAGCAGTAGCAGAAGGGATTGGGCAGATCACCTGGTTGAGGCCACTTGGGCCTACAACACTACTTGGAAGACCACAACTAGTTTCAAACCCTATGAGCTGGTCTATGGGAAGAGAGCTTTGCTGTCAATCGAGTTTGAATACAACACATTGAGGATGACAGCTCAACTGGACCTAGATCTCAGCCATGCTCAACAAGAAAGGTTAATGCAGCTGAATGGGTTAGACGAACTTCGAATGCAAGCCCTCCTCCACTTAGAAGTGACTCAACTTTGGAGGAAGGTGTGGCATGACCGACACCTCAATGAAAAACAATTCCAACCGGGAGATTGGGCCCTGCTGTATGATTCCAGACATAAGGATTTCAAAGGGAAGCTGAGAACTAGGTGGCTAGGACCATATGGAGTGGAAAAGTGTGATGATAATGGTTCCGTCCTTATCCAGACTATTGATGAAGAAGCCATCCCCATGCTCGTCAATGGGCATCGACTAAAGATCTACAGGAAACCTCTTTCAAGGCAACAGTTCATCAAAGCTATGGAAAAATCAATGCTGGTCAGAGAGAAGGGTTCTGCCTCTGTTTTGGGCACAGCCTAAGCATCATTTTATATTCAAAAATAAAAATAAAAAAAAGAGAAAAAAAAGGAAAAAAGAAGAATGCAATAAAAAAAAGATCCTTGGGTGAAAACCTTTTTGAGGCACCCAAGGCAGATGGTAGGAGTGAAAACCTCATTGAGGTGCTCCTGCTGTCTCCCTGAAAAAGGAATGGGAATAAAAAAATCCTTGGGTGAAAACCTTTTTAAGGCACCCAAGGCAGGTGGTAGGGGTGAAAACCTCATTGAGGCGCCCCTGCTATCTCTTAAGAAAAAAAAAGAGAAGAGAAAAAAAAGAAAAAAAAAAAAGAAAAAAAAAGAAAAAGAAAAGAGAAACAAAAAGGAAAAAGAAAAAATAGGGAACAAACAAGCTGATCTCTGAAAGTGTTGTAGGTTGCAGGTACATAACGCACCAAAGGAGGACTCTCAACTCAAGGACAAGGGTCCCTATCAAGCTAACAGATAGCCTCACATGCACACCCGGCATGAACACTCATTTTTTCCAAAGTTTGGGCACAATCAGATCATGGTTCAACCTCCTACAGGAAGGTACAGGACTTTCTACAGGAAGTTCTGTATTTCTATAGGAAACTTCCTGTAGAACTTTTGGACAGGCCAAAATTGAATGCAGGGAAGGATTTGGAGCTTGAAGTCGGTAGAGGAGGCATGCAACCACCCTTTTCTTCCATCCTCCACTCGCTTCACCTCTTTTCACCACCATCACTCCAATTTGAGCAAGCATACTGACACATGCAACCAGAACTCTGTTTTTCAAATAAGGAAAATTGTTTTTTTCAATCTCCAAAATAATCTCTTCTGAGGCTCGAGCACTCACCTATTTAGGCGACCTCAAGACCTTTCACGTATGAAATGTGACACGAATTATGTCAGCATGCACCACAGAAGGAGAAATGGCTACAGGATGTCCTACAGGAATCCTGTAGCAGCTGATCCAGCTGGAGTACCTACCACGAAGACACCAGCAGCTTGCAAAACCGGTGCATGCCATATTCGCCACTAGAGGAATGGGTCTCCAAAACTCACAGCCAGCAGCAGCCAATGCAGGGAAGCTCCAACACTTGGACACGATGCAGCAACACATAGATCCAACGTCCCTTGTCTTGAAACCTGGAAAAAACCACGTCCACAGCCGCATAGGTAAGTGCCTAACCTTATTTTGTCCAATTGCATAAGCTATACTCTGAATATGCATGACTGTGAGAATGGACGGATTGAACAAGGCTGGTTGCCACTCAATTGGCCACCACAGCTAGTCAAGTGGCCTCGTAGGATCCGAACTGAATTGGTTATGGCGAAAGGTTGGATAATTGGCACGTGGGAAGTGTCCAGTCGGGGAGAAGTGGAGGTATGAAAAGAATGGCAGCGGTAAATGCAGAGGAAAGAATTCAGCAGTCAGGGGCACGCTGGGGAATGATTGCAATGACGTCGGCCAACAGATCAGCGGGGACAGCTCACCCCCGCGCCATGAATTCCACAACAATTCGAAATCGGTCGGTTGATACTTATGAGGCACTGCAGTCATTTATGACAACAACTGTTTTACAGCCGAATGTGCATCCTCCTCCTCTGCAGGTGGTTAGCCCGAGTTTTCAACCTGTTCAAACATCCTGCTACCACTCAGACTGGTCCTGCGCTACCGTAACCTCCTCCAAAAGCCGACAAGAACTTATACAGGAAGTTGTGCTACAAGAAACACGACACCCGAAGCAGTGGGGAGTGTTCACGTCAAGGGTGGAAAATTTTAGTGAGGTAGGTAGAATTCAACCTCCCCATGCAAAAAAAAAATTCAAAGGTGGTGAATTCGATGTAGTGAAGAGGGTAGAGAAATTTGAATGCAATTTTGTCTGAAGTTCTTTTATATGTCACTACCGAAATTGTCTTAGTAATCTGCATGCGAAATTTCCTCCACGCGTGAATGAAAAATCCCTCCTGTAGAGAGTGATACACTATCAAAACACTGTTAAAATTGTAAATTTTATGCGACTGTGTGTATAACGAAGACATAGCTCTGCACTCCGTGTAAAAAATCCTAAAATTCTCCTTCTGTATATGTGAACAGGAAAGTTCAGCACAGGGTAATCGACCAAAGATATCTTTTTTACACTCTGAGTGGGAAATCCACCCATAATTCCCAGTCTGTGTGAAAATGCAAGCAAACACAGAGTTTTACCATGCTAGGTGGGTTCATTCGAAAAGAACCGTCGGACTCAAAGAAATTACGGGAAACCCCTGAGGTGGTGGACTTGTTTTCCCGTGCGCACTGGATGTCATTTTGTGACAAGCTCCAAGGTCACGATGATGAAATTGTGGAAGAATTCCTTCGGTCCCTAAAGCCAAAGTCAAAGACATTGGCCGTTCTCAACTTCAGAGGACTAACCCTCAGACTCACCCCATAGCTCATCAGCAGAGTAATTAATCTTCCAATGGGGATGCCTTGGGATAAGGAGGAGAGGAAGCTGGGTCAGAAGGCTAAGAAATAATTCTTCTTTCCAGAAGAACAATTCTCGGAAGATAAGAACGGAGTTCATAGGACTAGCCTACAACCATTCTGGAGTGAATCCAGCCTCCAAATTATGAAGTATATTACGTGTCAGGGGTGATTTAGCATCATATATGGTTATCATTTTTGGCTGCTCACAGAACTCAGACACCACATGGACCTACCCTCAGAGAAAAAATTGAGCATTCCTTATTTCCTCCTGTAGTCCATGACTGAGTGCGCCACCAAACTCAAAGAGGGGACACCAGACCGGCTAGCTCATCATGGGCTTATTAAGCTCCTTGTGGAATATGCACTCCACACATTCACTGTCCCTCTCTCCTGGGAAATTTTCCGTAATATGTCGAAGGACGATGACATCCGAGTCTTAGCCAAGGATCTCACTTCTTCTAGCAGTGAAGAGAAGGAGCCTACTCAGGCCGAGAAGAAAGTTAAAAGACAAGACACCCCTAGCAAAACGCTAAAGAAGGAACAAAAAGGAACACCAGCAATAGGGCAAGCTGCCAAAATAGGGGATGATGGAATTTCACGAACGTCCAGGGAGAAACGACTGCAGAGCAGGGCAGAACGGACTAAGAAAGTCCAAGACAGTAAGGGCACCCCTAAGGCAACCTCAGCCAAGATAAAAGAAAAAGTCCCCTCGGCCAAGCAGGCTAAAACAATGCCCTCGGCTTCTACAGGAAAGCAGCAGAGTATTTCTACAGGAAAGTTGAAACCGGCTTCTACAGGAAGCCAGAACACAACCGCTACAGGACTTTCTATTGGAAGTCCGAAAGGAGGACAACAGAAGGAGAAGTTGGCCGAAATCCTAGCTAGGGAGGCAGCAGCTGTGCTAGCCACCCTAAGTACCTCTCCCAAGCCAAAAGAAAAAAGAAAGAGGGAGACTCCTCTGTACTTCAAAGTGAGAATGAGTGTAAGGATTAAGGCTGGCAGAGCCTAGCATCCATCAAAATAATCGATCACCATCGTGGACACCCCTACCACACCAAGAGATAAATCCCCCTCCAAAGCATCCATTACATATGAGCAGGGGAGCCCAAAAACATCCTCATGGAGGGACAAAATGGAAAATTAAGCTCATAAGCCTCTCTACAGGATGCTGAGGCTATTCTATAGGAAACTTTGGCTAGGCTGAAAGAAACTGAGCAGATGGAGGAGAGAGAAACCAAGTCACCACAAGAGGAGGAGGGAGCAGCCAAGTGACCACCAAAGGACGAGACAGCCGATGTTATCATGGAACCAAGCCCCCAGCCCAAGTTGGGCTCTTATTATAACTTTTTGGAGGCCAATAGAATTATTCCCCAAAAGTTCACAGTGCCATTTTTTTTAGCACTAGAGGAAGAATGGGTACGAACCCACATGTGGATGAGGATCGCTAAATGTAAGGAGGTAGCAGATATAGGACCTCTAGAGGAAAGGCTCAAGGAAGCACAAAGGGAGTTGGCAAGAGTAAGGCATGTGGAAATCTCCTAGCAAGCCAAGTTAAGAGAAGAAAATGAGCTGCTTAGACAACAGCTCCAGCTACAGGGACAGAGGAAAGAAAAGGACACGGCAGCCAAGGATCCCTTAGTAGAGCCTTAAGGAAAAGAAGAGATGCAAGCTAATCTCGAGGAATTTAACCAGCAGCTACAGGAAAGGGGACTACAGGAAGATATGGAGATACAATCCCTAAAGTAGCAGGTGCAAGAAGAGGAGGCACAACTGGCCTGCATGGCCAGTTGGGCAATGGAAGCACTGCAATGTAGGTAGCTGGCCAAATCTTATGGCCTGTACCTAAGGGACTAGTGACTGCAGTTCCAAATCAACACGTTGGCATAGAGGGGTATCTCTCACATCCAAAACCCCTAGCAGTTCACAGATTTATGTAACACCAGTTCATCGGAAGATAAGGCCAAGCTTTAAGAGTTTTACCTCCATAATTTGGCCCTTCCAAACATCACTTCGTGGAACCCCAACACAACAGTAGGGGACATGCAGCTGATGGAAATGACCTCCTGGTTAAACCACGAAGAGAAGAGAGCAGCTGAGGTCAAGAATGTCATGGACCGGGAGTTACATGACCCACTTCTGATTAGAGCAGAGCCAGGGGACCCCACAACATTGATATCCGCTCACCAGCACCTAGAAACCAACTCTCGGGGTTTATTAGAGTACATGGATCGCCAGGCCCAGGCCATAGCGCACTTCGGGGATATGGAGCAATTACGAGGGGATAATTGTGTTCATGCTTTCACTCGTAGGTGGAACACATTGTCCCACAGCCTCAAAATTCGATAATATCACACTCCAACTAAGATGAGGGAGGCTTTGGCACAGGTACCTCTCTACAAGAAGTCTATGCAGAACCTCCAAGCCAATTGGATAGGCCTCAAGCTAAGTCCACACTTTCTTTTGGGATTGTTAGAGGGAGGCACAGAAGAGGAGGAGCATAAGCAGTGGGAAGACGTGGAGAGGAAGGCCAGATTCCATGACAGTGTGTAGGACACTACTTCAGAAGCCTAGGATGTGAGAGTGGTCATTAAAGCAATGAAAGACGAGGAGCTCGACTAGTTTCCCAGAGGATGAGCAACCCTTTTAGCAAGGGGGTGATGATGAGCCCCAAAATTGGTAACTTGTTGGGCTCATTTGGCTTAATTATCCTTGTTCAGTCCTTGTTCAAATCCTTCATTTTCTATAGTTTATGCATTATTTTCAGTATGTTTATGTCAATTGTACGAATAAGGGAAGTCACTTTTCCTAGGTGGTTAACACGTGCTTATTTTAGGTTTTTTGACACATATTGGAGCAAAGTCAAAGCAATGATGAGCTATAAGATAGCCAAGGCTGAGGTGAGGATTTGAAGGGGTGTTGCCTATGGCATTAAATAACCCTTCCTCGGGATCTTCACCCGCAACTCCGAGCTCCAAGGACCACCGAACCGAATCTAGAAGGAAGCCAAGCAGAATTTAGAAGGGACTGTTTAACTCACAATTTGACAGCCGAGTTCCACAAATTGAGGAGGCAAGCTAGGTCCCTCGTGATGTATAAATTTTGAGGTGTCAGCCTTCGTAAAAAGACTTTTGGAACTATTGTGTATTTTGCACCCTAGTGCTGCCAGTTCTATTTTGTTCTTTTGTAGCCATTTTTGGCATGACTCTTATGATTATTTTTGGATAATGAGAAGCATTTTGGTTTCCTATCAAATCTAAGTTTTTCATAGGAGCCATAGATCTCAGGGTTGGGCCTAACCTGAGAGCCTAGGGCCTCCTTTCTATATTGTTACTTTTCCTTTACGTATCGCTGTTTTCCTTTGTGCATTTGAACATATTTCTGTTATGTAGATTTCGTTATGTTGTTGGAATAGATCATTGTTTATGAATGACATTTCTTTAGGTGCTTTGGTAGGATAATAACAAAAAAACGTCCAAGAAAAGGGACAACCACACTCCTGGTTTCACCTCATCCTTATTGGATTCGGGGCTGGAATTGAGGAAACAATGCTGCCTCACAAAAACACTAGTTTGCTTGACTATGCAATCCTTAGTGTGTTGTTTTTATTAGCAAAGATTAGTCATGGGTTTGGACATCTGAAATGTTTCTTTGCATAGATGATGTACAAGGTTTTCTTCCCAAATAAAGTTGTTGTTCATTTATGTTGTTGATGGTTAGACTAGACTAGTTCAAGATTTGATCATTCGCAAGCCTTTGTTGATTTGATCAAGGTACACCATGTAGGGCATCTTCTCCATTCTTTCATCCACCCAAAGTATCATTTGAGCCACTTGTTCTGTCTCTTAGCTAAGTTTCTCGTTTCCCATCTATCCTTTTTGTCCACGTAACCTTACCTCCTTACTCATCATTGCCTTATCCTTCTTCAAGCCAAGTCAGCCTTCTACACCTCTTCAACGCTCCATCCACTAGTCCTTAGGCCATTTTTGGACCCCTATTCTACCTCCAGATCCACCCATGCACCTTCCCTCACTCATCCATCCCCTAAAAACCGATTTCCAAACATCCTGTAGAAATTCTAAAACATCCTGTGGAACCCCTGCAGACTTCCTGTAGAAGCTCACAAGTGAGGTTGCCTGATAGCCAAACTTTTTGAAACTCTTTGGAAGAGTGTTAGGGACTCCTTAGACCCTCTCTGAACCCTTGCAACCTTTCCCAAGCATTTCTCTTCCTTGATCCACCCCTGCACAGTAAAGCACAGTTCAAGCATATGCATGAGAAAATTGACAACTTCATCAAAAATACAAAAAGATGTGTTCTTAGGATAAAGGTAGTGGAAACACATGCATTTTCCCTTCATAGAAGTAATGGCATCTCTTTCAGTAGTTTGCACCCTCATCTTTGCATCAGTAAGACTAGCTGGTAGAATTAGGGTTTGCTAGGGTTTGCGCTTTCCTTCAGTTTGACAATCCCTTTTCGCAAGTAGATTAGCTTCCTTTGAGTTAGCTTTCATCCATCAATTAAAAGCTTCCTCTAGGAACTCATAGAAGTTGGCTAAAGCCCCTAGCGGACTTGTGCCAGCTGACCAAGTGACAGCTGTGGCAAGAGCTAGTACTTGCGCATACAGCACCATCACTTCCAAGTTTATTACGAACTACCGGGTTGATAAAAGTAAAGAAGGGAGTCCTAGGAGTTGTAGAATTATTGCTGAAATATTGGAGCCCAACATTTATGCATTGATCCTTATTATGATTTGCTTATAAATCTTACATTAATGCTCAATTTTTCATTGTCTTATATGATCTAACACATATATCATGAACATAATTTCTTTTACTGCTGTTGTATATGCTTTTCTTAGATAAGTTACAGGTTCTAAAGGAATTAGAAGGAGCAAAGGGTTTGAAAACTATAGGATTAACCCCAAATGTAGGGCCTCTAGGTAATACCACTTCTTCCTACTTCAGTAGTTTAAGCATTTAGGTTGTTTGACTGCACATTTATTTCTATTATATGCCCTCCGCTCTATTGGGGTTTTCAACCCAACACCCTAGGGTGTTTCCACCTGCAACAATAATCCTGATAGGGAAGACTCTGTATTCCTCTCAAGAAGTGCACATTTCTTACCAGTGACTGTCCTCCACTCTTGCATTATGCAATTCTAAGGGACAGTAACTGATAGCCCAAAAAATTGTGCAATGAAGTCACTAGGCTTGCAACCACTACAAGATGATATTATGCATTGTGATGTTTCAATAGCTAGTAGGTGATCCTAGATTGTGCATTGCACAATTCAAGAAGCCAGCCAGCCTCCCCAGATACCCTAGATAGCCCATAGTGTCTTTTGTGTAGTTCTGATAGCCAGTCTCCCGACCTTCCAGGAAAAATTATGTAATCCTTACCAGTTGATCCCCAAGTATGTTGCATGTTGCTCCTTATGTTTTCTTTGGTTTTAGCTGATAGATTTATTACCACACATGTCGCCTTGTCTCCAAATCTCTAGGTGTTCATCCACCTCTAGCAATTTAAGATCAATGGCCTCCAAGAAAGAAGGATCAAAGGACATTGATGGGAATGCAATTGGAGGAGTAGTTGAGAGAGTGTCTACAAGTTTGCTGATCTATGAGCAAACCAAGTTGATTTTATACAAGCGCATAAATCTAAAATGGCAAGAGGTAAATGATGCATTTGCAGGAACATTTGGGGAATATCTCGGAGACTGCCAAGTCTATGTGAACATCAACAAGTCCAACTTGTACCGAATTGCATGTAGTTATTCCATTCTCCCATGTGTGGACATGATACATTGGATCATCTCGCACACTGACCCCAAGATGATGACATTGAGTAGTGTCAGTGAGACAAAGATTGCTACCTTCACGGCACCAGGTTATGATGAGATGTACTAGATGTCAAAGCTCGTAATTTTTTTTGAAGAACTCGGTGAAGTAGTTGGCTAAATTCAAGATGACACCCAACTAGGTCTACAAGATGAAGATACTACAAAAGAGGTATCAATAGTTGGTCATCTTTGCATGTCGACTGTATGACCAAGAAAGCACAGAAACCTTCGCAAAGACTTGGGTGATTGCGTTGGACCAACCATCCAGAGAAGGTAAAGCATGCAACTAGTGCGACATGTTGGCTCACCAATTGAAGGAACAGGTAAAAAGGGCTTGACAACTACCCAAATGTATTCAAGCAAAAATATACATGTCTGCTTACATCTTGGATACTTTTCTATTGACTAAGAGATATGACTATACCAAAAATAACTAAGAAATATGCTTGCATGTCATGGTTTCAGGTGTTTTTTTGTTATCATTTTACTCAGACTTAAAATGGAAGCACCACAAAATCATAGAAGCATTACCATTAGTTAATACAAATCCACCACAACAAGTTTGCCATCCTTATTACCTATGAACAAACTGAGTTAGAGCAGTATAGGAAACTTCATAGATAATCACAAGCTATGGCCTATTCCAACCATTACAAAATGGGAGAGAATTATAAGAAATGACTTATAAGGACAAAAGATTATCTAGAACATGGGTGGCACTACTTGGAAATCGATTCAAAAACCAGGACTTACAGAGAAAATAATGCATCGATAGGCCAACCGCACCGCATAATGAACCAACAACTACATAAAATTCTTCAATGGTCTCTTGATAGTCATATATATATAGACATTTTCTCAGCTGAAAAAATTATTTGGTCGAATATGTTTTTCAGCCAAAAAATCTTAATGCGAACTTTTTCCCCTTTAGAAAAAAAATTGTTAAATGGTTGACATTAATCTAGATGGTCAATTTTTCAACTGAACTATTGAATAAGAGTTTGGCCGAACAAGTTTAAATAGTTTGGCTAAAAATTTCATTATTTTGTTTGAAATAATGCGATTATGAATTTTTCATTAGAAATTTTCGAAAAAGTGTAGCCCAACTTCACATTTTCACCCGATCTTATTTTTCCTTTATTAACTTTTGTTACATGAACTTCTAATTTGGGGATATTACACACTTTGAGGTGATGGACAATCTCTCCTGCAATTCTCTCCACCACATGCCCAACACTGCAAAGGCTTCTTGTCATCAACTTCGTTCTACTAATCCTCACGCTGATACCCATGTTGTCTCTTAGCTGCATTGAACTGCTTATGGGGTTCCATATTCTACTTGTCACCAACATACTAAGATATTCCTTGTTTCTTAGGCCATTTTCCTTTTGTCTTCTCATTACCTTTATATTCACGCTTCAACTTAGACTTGCACTTAGACTCCTCATAAAAATGCTTTAGATTTCTCAAGAATTCCTCCAATGATTGATGCTGATCATACTCAATCCAATCCTTAAATGCTAATTACAGTCCATTGATGAACCTTTGGACCTTTGTCTTCTCATCCTTGTGGTAGGGAGCACACCTCAACAACTCCAAAAAAAATTCTCATGTACTCTTCATTTGTCATGGAATCCATCTTAATCTAATATAATTCCTTGGCCTCCCCATCATAGAACCTCTCAAACAAGTACTTCTTCCTTAAGAGTCTTTTAAATTCATTTCAAATTAGCTACTCTTCCCTAATGCCTCTGACCCACTTAACATCTTCACATCAGATATTTTCTTTTCCATTGAGACTGGTTAAAGCTATGCTAGCTTTCATCTTTTCTAAATAATCATGCAATTTGAAGAACTTAGTCATCCCAAGAAACCATGATTTTTCATCTTCTAATTTCATCAATTCCTTATCAAAAGTAGCATAACTAGTTTTCTTGAAGTCATTTGGAAATTACCCCATCTCACTCCTATACGGATTATGGTTGTAATGGTAATGATGTCTCTTAGAATCAAAGATGGAATAATCCATGAGTGCTAGCCAACCTTTCAAGTGTATCCAAATATCTTCCAACAATGACTGAATCATCTTTGTCCATCATGTATCTTCTCTAAGACTTGTTACCATATGCCGCATTTTCCTTCTCCTCCTACATATCTCCATGAATTTTTCCCATTTTTCCCTCCTTCAAATATGAAAGGCTTTGAGGAATCATTGCATTAAACTTGGTTTTCTTTTCCTCAGCCTTTGCAAGTCTTTCTTGTGCCTCAATCAACCTCTTATTATCTTCCTTACAACTTCTAATATCTAGTCTCAAACTCTTGAGTGTATCTACTAAATCAGGAGAGTACTCTTCTCCTTCCTACTCAATCGAACTTTCCCATTCCATTGATTTCACTCAAGGCTGTAATGAGAGTCATGTCAAATATACTCCACCACTTTTCTCTTCGTCGTTTATCTTCTATTTTCTACAAACATACCATGTTAGATAAACAAAATAGAAGACACAATCAAAATCATACCTTAGTGTATATAAGGAGGGGCTATTGCATCTACATAGACCAATCTGGATTAGCATGGTACAATATCATAACCATAACCATAGCAATGCATGCATAACAAACACATTTAGCCCATCTACTCCAAATGTTCAAACCTAGAAGGTCTGGTACCACCCTATAACGCCTTCTTCCACATTTACCCACTTTTACAAGTTGCCAAGGGTAAACATGAGATGAGTGTCATTATGATATGAACCAATCTCCAATTTCTAGTTATGGAAGTGGGGCCTACAAACAAAACATCGACTATGACCCCTTAGGGACACTAGATCACAGAACAACATGACAACCACCCTTGGTGATCAATACCTAACCTGGAATTAGTTTCATATGTTTAACACCCTAAATACACCCATAACACAATGTGCATGTAGTTATGACACTCCAACCACACCCATAAGCTTGGTTGGATTTGGTTATAACCAAAATTTCCCAGTTCAATGGATGCAATGGTGATATCTATACCAATTTTTTAGGGCTAGACTTCAAGCCATTACCTAGAAGTGTCTAAATAATCAATACTCAAGAAATATCTTGTCTAATACATGCGTAATACATGAAGGAAAATTCATCAAGCAACGAGTAAACATAGAAGATATAGTTCATTAATGCATATCTCATCATAAACTTTTGAAATACATCAAATGATTATTGAGAAGGTCCAATTACCTCTGAGGGTAGCTGCAACAATTCTCTTTATCCCATGAATTCATCAACCATTCAATCACTTGTCAAAACATTAAGAAGATCCATAGCAAGAGCACATCATATAATCATGCATATGACCATCATATAACGAAGATACAATCCATAACAAATGAGGCACAATATCAACATAATAATGATTACAAGTGTTTATCAATTAGAATAAAATAAGAGCTTATATTAACAAATGAAAAATCCAACAGATTCAAGGACTTGCATGTACCACGTGATGATAGATAAATTCTCTCTTTGAACCAATAACCATTATGCCATATTCCAAGCATAAATGTGGGATCATATGGGTTAAACGAAAATAGAACTAATGAGGGCTTCTAGAGTCCAAACCACTCAACCCTCAATCATTGTGATTTCACCTAACCAATCCATAAATCACTAAGGCAAAAACAATCTTGGATGCCTCCAACCTTCTTCAACACATCGAGAGGAATTTTCCTCTCTCCACCCATCCGTTAAGAGTTCTAGGAGAAATCCCATCTCCACCCTTGACCCTAAGGAATTTCCTAAGACCACCTCACTAGGATCAAAAGTCTACCAACCATCCAAAGATTAAACCAAAACAAGGCACGCACAACACCATGGATTTTGAGGAAATGGCACGACAATGTTGAAACCACTATCAATCTAGAAAAATTCTATGCCAATGAAAAATATAACGCAAGAAACACATGCAACTACCATGCGTCCAAATATCAGCAATGAAACCATATATGTAACATGATACATACAATGTTATCTTATTGTACTTGTTGATCCAACCTTCTTTTCGATTGCTCACCATTTCCTTTCTTTTCTTGCTTATTTTCTCTATATTTAAGTAAATAATAGGATGCTACAAGGATGCTCTAAGTGTGCAAGAGTATAGGAGACCTAGAATTAACAAGTGTTGCGAAAAACCTATCAAAAAGATATGAATTATTTCTTTGATTCCATTTTATCACTAATGTCTCCATTTTTCTTCATTTTCCTTCATTCTCTCTCTAATTTTCCTTGCATGCATATTTGTGTCTCTTCAACTTCCTTGTCTCCTATTTTCCTTTATTCCCTTAATTAAATGCTAATTCTTGCCTCTTTGCCTTTTCTAATGCCTTTTCCAATTTCATAACCATTAATTAAACCATAATTGATTCCCACTATAATTGTTTCCCACCATTCATCTAATAATATGTGTCCCATGACCTTGTTTTTTATTTTATTTATGTGGAAAATCAACCAGAGGTTGTTACACATTTGGGAAAATAATATGGCATCAGAGTGGAAATATTGGGAGATTTAGTTGATCGCAACTTATATTAATATAAAAATAAGAAGATAAATTCATGATTTTTCAATTCATTACATTGTATTGGTTTGAATTTTTATCAAAGCCCCAGTGGTTAACTATGTTTTGTAGCAAACACAAATATGAATTAAGTTGAAATGCAACTAGAGTGAAACAATGTTTGCAATAGCAAATATAGGAATTGAATTCACAAAGCATTATTTAACCAAATAAAAGTAAATAACTAATCTACTAAGGAACCATGAGGAATAAAAGTATAGAAGTTTCAACTATTGAAGAACATAAGGAAGCCACAAGCCACTATTATTAAGATATGCATGTTTGATTTAATGATAATTAAAACATTGTTTGAAAGCTTAACCAATATTACTTGGGCCATGGATATCAAGCTACCATATTTAAATAATCATATTCCAATAGTACTTAAGAGAATTTTCAACGCCATATGGTTACACCTTAAAATAACTGATAGGCTATATCGGTGAAGGAATGGAAGTGAATATTCACTACTTATATCTCAACATAATCTCTCCACTTGAAATTGGTAGGTTGTCACATGTTTCCATTAACCATAACTTATTGATACCCTGTCATGACATGTATTTAGAATGATGCATGAATAAATCTAATTTCCAAATATAAAGGATTCATAATCATTTTATTATTATCAAAATTTTCTAATACATTTTAAAATTCTAAGTAC
>APFE031507717.1:0-15343 GCA_000404065.3 Pinus taeda
TAACCACGTCAAAATACTGGTGTATTGATCTGTGATCTGTTTGTGAGCGGTGTCCTTCTGGTGTTCTGTCTGAGGAACTTACCCTGTAAATTCCTACACTATCATCGCATATCGCTTCCCCTTCGTATTTTTGTTTAATAGCGAAATATATGAAAATACATAAAAAAAATGCCCTTTGGCAGATTTGAAAATATATCAAATCCAGTTCATATTTCCGCCGGGTCTGGTCATCACTGATACCAATTCGCTGACCCAATCATCGGCGATCAGCATATCGCACTACATGTATATATAGGCCCCGCTCCATTGTGTTCACCGATTGTGATCAACAATATCGGTGATCGTGGCATCGCATTAGACTGGTTCCCTCGCGTTATGCCTCCAACTGCCTCCCGATGCCAATTGCGATTGTCGACTGGATCTGGACCGTTGATCGGCCAGATCTGACGGCCCCTTTGCATTCACTGTTAAAGTCTCCGATAGGCCTCATTTCTGCCATTTCTTCATATTTTTAAGGCTTGATAGTTTAATTTGAATTGTTAAGAGGTCCTCCTCTTACGGTGGTTTTGACCTTTTATGAGGATTTTGAAGACTTAGAGGGTTTTTAGGATCCCTTTTTAAGGGATTTTGCCTCTTTTTCCTTTGAAAAAGGGCAGCTTCATTTTATGATAGCTTTTGCATCTGAAGTCTGTTTTCGCCCATTCAAGTTGCATTAAATTTAGAATGAAGGGATCTCTGCATGAGACTATTTCTAATAGCAGCCAATGACTTTCATTTTCCTCTGATTTACAAAGGATTTATGCCATTTGGCACCCTTTACCTCTTATATGAAGTCTTTTAGACTTAGAGGTTTATCCAGGATCCATTTTTGGATCAGAACATAACTTACTTAATTGAGCTAACTAATTACAACTAAAATACAACTCATCCTTATCTCTTTAATTTTAGGGATAACTGTTGCCTGACTTCACAAAGAATTCTAGCTTGAATTTCTCCAACTAATTAACTCAAGATGAATTAATTAATTATTTTTCAAGCAGCTGGTGAGACTAAATTTGAATTTTAATTCAAGGACGAATTAAAATTGGAATATTCTTATTTCCACATTTCAGCAGTTTCCTTTATAGGAAAACACATGCAACTAATAGTACACTGTCCTTGACATTTAGCTCAACTAGGTCTTTCTCAGAATAGACAAGCATGAGTTTCTGATGAGGGAATCTTTAGTTATCTAGAGTACACTAGTTGAGTGCATGCATGCATCAACTGATTGATAACTCACAATTAGTTCCTCAAACAGTTTGGAACTAATTTAACTGGACTTAACTTAGTAAACTGAACTAACTAATTACAACTCAAATATAACTCAATCTTATCTCCTTAATTAAAGGATAATATCCTTAATTTAAGGGATAACTATTGCATGACTTTAGAAATACTTCTAACTTGAATTTCTCCAACTGATTAATCCATAATGAATTAATTAATCATTTCCAAGTAGCTAGTGAGACTAAATTCGATTTTAATTCACAATTTTAATTCAAGGACAAATTAAAATTGAAATCTTCTGGATTCTATTTTTATCATTTCTTGTTGCTACTTTCAACACATGCCACCTCCAAAATCATGCCAAAAGCTGCCCAATCTGCATGCAACATATCTGAACCCCCTCACTGCCCTATGCGCACTTGTATGACCCGTATGGCCTTTGTAATTGCACCCAACGGCCTTGGGATGCCTACAACAGTATGACCCCCTTGAGTTTGCTACCTTGACATGCATGCAACCTTGAAAAGGTCTACTTTTATTTTCCTCAGTGATTTCTCTTCCCTGCAAATTGATTTGCTTCCTCTTTAGCTCAAATCTCTACTTTGGAGGTCATATTTTCTCATTTAAGAGTTTGGGCAGTGTGGGTCACAACAATGTTTAGATGGTTAATTGCTACTTAAATAAAATCACCGCTAGACCTAGTGGATTTTAATGGCTTTTTTATTGAGTGATTGACATTTTAGACCTCAAAAAAAGCATAAAAGATGTTTTATACTTATATATATGTTGGATAACTTGCTAATATTGAAAGTTTAGTTTTGATTTCCTTGCATATTGTTTGACTAGATTGTTCAAAATGGGCAAGTGAAGAAAATGGAAATATATCATGGATCTTGAGGTTCAAGACCTCAAAGGCAAAATGACATTCTCTAGTAAAGACTTGTTTGGACGGAAATAAATGTAAAAAACAATAGTACTGTTTGAGTTTCCATAATCCCATTATGATGAGTTGCTGACTTTATCAAAGGAGAGGAAGAAAACCCTATTGCTCCATGTAAATTCATATGAAAAACAAAGTAAGAACCAAAACAAAGAGCCACCACTGCATGCAATATGAGATGTGAGTATTTAAAAAATGTATTTTTTAGATCTTTTGAAACCATGTTTATCTTTCATTTTATGTACTAACATTTTAAATTTTTGGTGTAGTTATCATTGTTCATTTGGCCCAGAGGACAAAAGAGGAAATCCTACAGCTAAATGAAGGACCTCATTTGTGCAGAAGAGGGGTTGCCAATGCCACTTTATTGTGAAAGTTATGCATGAAATTTCTGATAGAGCAATATTAACTTTCAATATGTATGAACATGAAGATGGGGAAGGTTGGGCTTGTCATGGTCAACGTGACACTTCAGGTGAGACCAGGACCTTGCATAGGCCAAAGCTTTCAAGGGACATTGTTGCATATGTAGAGAGTTGTTTATTTTTGGGAGTGTTTGCTGATGTAGTGTATAAAACCCACATTAAGAGACATGTTGACATCAATGTGGTAGCTTGAGATAGAGATTTCTTCTTATGCAGGAAAGATATTGTAAACATCTATAATAGGTTGGCAAAGGGAAATTATCAACTTCATAAAAAGGATGAAATTAGTGTAAACCTTTGGTATAAAAAGCATTGGGAATATTTTTTCTTTTACCAAAAGCCCAATGGTGTGTAGGTCCCTTTTATAATAGGGATTCAAACAAAGTGGATGTTGGAGACAATGGTAAAGCTATCACACAATAGCTTAATAGCCATGGATTCAACATTTAACACAAATAAATATGGGGCAAGTCAGATGCCAATGATTGATTGAATATATTTATTTAATTTGTATACATTCAGAATGATTAATAACTTGTATTTGACTTTATCTAATGTTGAAAATGATAGTATCAGTTGTATACACTCGTGGCGTTTGATGAACAACAAAGCGGGGTGCCAGTTGCATGCGTCGTGGCATCATGAAACACATAGGATGATATTGCAATATGGCTGGAGCAGCTCATGTGCAAGTGTTTCCAAACCCGTCCTAATTGGAAATTCAATGCTTTCATGGTTAATGATGCAATGGCTGAAATCAGTGGCTTGAGCTAACTTTAACATTGTCATGATATAACCAAGCTTGCATTTTTTTCTAAACATAGCACACTAAAATGCATTGAATATGGCAGGAGGATCACAGGTTGTGATGTGACCTTATGTGTTTGGCATGTACGAAGGGATTGGTTAAAAAAAGTCAATCGATTTGCCACTAGTTCCATAAAATCCAATCAGATGTACAGTGAGTTAGGTTTCATTATGAAACACACTCTCAATTACAAAGTGGAAGATGCAATCAATCAATTTTTTTATCAAATTTGCAGATGACGAGAAGTTCTTAGACTATTTCAACAAGAATTGGGTCACTGGAGATAAGATTCGTAAGTAAACATTTTTTTCATATTATATGCATTTTTTTCTTCTATAAAGGTGATATAGTGAGACTGACATGGTTCTATTTGCAATTGGGTATGTGGATGAAAGGTTGTTGGGAGTTTCCTCATGCAAATCAGGAGACTTATAATGTTGTTGAGTCATGCCATTGTTACTTAAAAACAACATTTCTATCTGATAGAAGGAAAAAATGTGCCCAGAGGATGGATTGGTTATTGCATATGCTACTAACAACAGTTGAACCTTGTTATCAGTTCAAGGAAATCTTAAAAGAATAAGGATTTCTAAACAAGTACAAGAGAGAAAAGTACCTAGAATCATCAGTGGAACAAGCAAGAGAAATTCAAGATACTAATTGTTGTCCTCATGAGAGCATAACCCATGCTTATTGGGTGAGAAGTTAGACAGATCGAGGTAAAAAATACCTTTTCACCTGGTATCGTACAGATTTTATAGCGTGTGAATGTCCATGGTCTATCCATGGAAACATTTGCAAGCATGCCATAAATGTTAATTGGTTGTATTTCCACCCGGATAATTCAAATCCATTGTTTCACTAGCATGCAGAGGATAATATATGAAATGACCCACCTGAGATCAATATAGAGCCTCAAAACCATGATGTAGATGTCGATGCTACTCTTATGGCCACAAATATTGTTGATACAAATGTTGAGGCACTTCATTTAGCAAGGGAGGAGTTGTTTAGCTATACACATCTCATTTTAGATAACCCTCCTACTACTTTGACGAAGACAATCCAGTTGACTGGTATGCTTAAAAAAATGTTGGATGAAGCCAATAATTTGCATGTTACTGATTTTGACTTCACACCTAGATTGGGTTCTCTTGATCCATTCTTGAAGAGGAAGAAGAGTTTCCTTAGCCCCACAAAGAAAAGAAGAAGCAACAGTAAAATAATGGTTTGGAAATTGATTTAAACGTTGAGCCATCAGAATATGAACCATTTGAGTTTTGATACCTCAATAAGTAAGGACGTCATCGATCAAATAATGCCATGTCTATGGTTCCAGGTTAGCTTCATGTGTTGAATAGAGTCATGGTTTTAGGTTTAAGTATTTAATCATCACCATTATTTAACATGTGGTATGTTTATTTTTATAGCAATGCAACAATCCCCAACCATGGCGATAACCCAAGACCAAAGGGAGATGCAAGACCATCCAACCTTACCTTCCATACTAGGTACATTTGACACTCTTTCATTGTGTGCGCACATATACGTTGATGCTCTAGAAAATTTCTTTGCGATGACATTTGACACTTTCCTAGGTGACTATAGAATAAGTGGAGAAACATCATATTCTACCATGACTAATCATTCATGGAAGGACTTCAACTCTAGTGGGAATCAATGAGGTATGCACAAAGAATAGATAAGTTAGGTTTTCATGGCCTTGTCAAGTGGGTTTCCATTTTTCATATGATAAGTATATTTATGTTTTCCTATTGTTATGTTGTTATGAAAATACCCTTTTCGTAATCTGTTCATTCTCACTGAAAATTAGGTATTTCAAATGTGATCATTGCCAGTGCTTATGTTTCTTCCCATGCATTGCTCACTAAAGAAAATTTCAGTCCTCAATGCCTTTCCCCTCCTAAGGTGTTAACTGTATTTCCTATGCCAAAGTCACGGGCTTTACATGCCTTTTTATGCTTGTTCATGGTTGAGGAGATGGACCATCATATGTGTTCATTTCCCATGCTTGTATTTTTTCTCTATCCATCATGTTGGTTGTCAAATAGAATCTCTTCACTTATTTATGTTCATGCAGCATGTTTGATTTTTATACTTAAACTGTAGTTACTATGTTCTCATACCTATGTTCATGGTTCGGTGTTTATTAGATTTATAGATATTTATATTTTACATCTTTATAAAGTTATGGTTAGAGGGTTAAAGGCCAGTGAGGTTTGAACCTTATCATTGCATTTTTTGTTGTTGGATTTTTTATTCCTTGCCTCTAGTGAGAGATCTCGTTGGATTTTCATGACTTCATCAAGCTGATTTTGCCTTCATGGAATAGTATATGATAGTGTAGTAGATTGTTATGTTATTTTGAACATTCCCTCTTCGTGATTTGTTGATGTTCACTGAACGATGTTCTGTCCTTTTATGCCTGTGATAAAGTGTTAACTATCCTATTTCCCAAATCAAGGTCAGTTGTTATCTTTAAGTTGTGTGTTCGGTGAAAGTGTTTATTTTGATCTTGTGTGCTCGTGTATATATGTGTGTTGAAGTTCCTGGTCACATATAGTTTATGGTCTGCTCGGATAATGATGGTGTTGATTAATTTTCAAAATTTTAATGTGGACGCTCTTTTTTTTCAGATTATTCTATAGTTCTTCTTCCAACCAGGATTGTCCATGCAATGAACCGCAATGTGGAAGACATAAATTCTCAGCCAAGCGAATGTGGTCTTTTTCCAAGCATGCGATTCTCATTCAAGCACACAATGTGGTGTTTTTCCAAGCACACAATTCTCAACACAACACACAATATTTATCTATACAAATATTTTTGTTGTAAAACGCATCATGGAAGTGATGGTCATGGTTGAGGGCTTGTGTTTTATCTAGTCCATGGTTTTCCAACTTCCAGTTGTACAGTAAGTGATAAAGTTGTGATAGATTAATTTACCTTTTGTATAAGCATCATTACATGAAATGATGCTCTGGAAGCACTAGGGAAGTATTATTCAATACTGTGGAAGTTTCCACGGTCTTGAGGAAACAATTCTAGCATTTTATAATAAATTGAATATAATGAAATCTATTGTAGTGAATTTCTTGCTAGCAATCTGTTATATTTCCAAAATTTTGATCTTCAACTCCACTCCATTTTGGTATCTTCCTTTTTATGTCAGTAAAGCAGATCCATTGCAATCAGTGTACTTATCATTCCAATGGTAGCCCCTTTAAATTATTAATTTACCAATTTAAGCTAATAAGGAAGATCCTTGCAAGTGTCCACTCTATTCCAACTATGTTCCTCGAACATGCTAATGAAAACATTGATTTGTTCTTTGAAATCTGCTCCCTTCACCATATTTCCACTTTTGATCAAATGGCTCTGTGATGCATATAGTAATGACAATATTCCTATACCCACCTGCCCCTGAGAGTTGAAATGGCTTAGGCATTTTCTAGGAATTACAAAATCCCATGTTACAAAAATTTTTGTCCTTGCTCATTTCCCTTAATAGAAAAGTCCAGATTGTATTTAAAAGAGAAAATTGATTTGTAAAACATATAGCTTAAATATTTCCAAACCTTGAAAATAAAGTGGACACTGGAATATACTGCAAAACTTTGGTCATACTTCAAGTCCTCAAATATTTGGTACTTCTTACATTTGATTGTCTTCACTAGTCTAATTGATATTTCTTTTCTATTTCATCTTTCACTAGATACTGCTACAAGTCAAATTCAACCAGAATATCTCCACTACTATTATGAATGCAGAAAAGTATAAGAGCCATCAAATGTATGAAATTGATAAGACAAAAATAGACAAGTGAAATTCAGCTAGAATATCTCCACGGCTATTATGGATGCAGACAAAGTATAAGAACCATCAAAAGTATGAAATTGATAAGACAAAAATTGACAAGTTGGATTCGGCCAGAATATCTCCACCACTATTATGAATGTAGAAAAACTATAATAGCCATGAAATGTACGAATTTGATAAGAAAACAACCGACAAGAGATGATCCTCCAAATGTAACTCATGAGAAGCCCATGGAAATCATGCATTATTGAATTACAAGACATCTTCAACATTGTAATTGAGTAACAAAGTAACTAAAGTAGATGTATTTTGAAATTTTCCCAAATGAAGTGTTCAATGAAAGCCATGTCCCAATAACTTGATCTCTACCATATGAAATATAAATGAGATCTCAAGTGTAACTACTTGATTGAACTCCTTATTAACTCCTGATAAAAAGGATATAAATTTCATAACACTCCAAATAATTCCCTTTTTTATTATAATCCAAATAGATCAGACGTACGGATGTGGGAGAATATGTGGGGAAAAATCAGATGTAGAAGCAACAGTCTTTATATTTAAGGAGTCAAGAGACATTAAAATTACAGGTTTTCACAATGTATATGCTAAAAAACATGAATGATGCAATCATACTGAAACAAGATATGATTATAAAATCCAAAAATTAGACAACATTTAATAATATCAATGGGGCTTAACTGTTTGAAACAAAGTTTCAGGTTATAGAATTCCACACAAGGTAGATTTAATGAACTTTTTTCATTATTTTTTCTTTATGTTCTGGAGTGTCCAAAAAGGTGAAATTTATATTGGATTCAATCTGAATCCATCTCCCCAAGAAGAATGAGTCCAAGGGATCATTAGACATCTCTGCATCTTCATGAATTTGACATGGCTCAGGCCTAGAAACATAAATGGTTCTAACAGAATTTATAAAATTTGAGAGCATTTAAAAATATCAATGGGGTTCAATTATTTGAAACAGAGTTTCATATTCTAGAATTCCACAGAAGGTATATTTAATGAAATTATTTTCATAATTTTTTTTATATGCCAGAGTACCAAAAAATGTGACATTTATGTTGGATTCATTCTGAATCCAAATGAATCTATCTTCCCCAGCATAATGAGTCCCAGGGAAATCATAGACATCTTTGCATTGTCATGAACTTGACATGGTTTAGGCCTAGAAATGGTATTGGTTCTAATAGAATTTATAAACTTTGCCACACTCGCAGTGCACAAAAGACAAGTAGAATCCCCAAATATATGGATCATATGATCTAATCACTTCGAGGCTTGTAAAACTCTTAGCCACTTCATAAAAGTAAATTCTAATTGTTCTATGTTTTTACCCTTTTATAGGCATATTTTCTAGTCATTTACAGTATACTAGTTGTAGGATAGAACTAAAAGTTAGATGTCATATCAACCAATAAGGATAATAAGGATATAAAGTTCATAACACTACAAATAGTTACCTTTTTTATTATAATCCAAATAGATCAGACGTACGGCTGTGGGAGCAGATGAGGAGACAAATCGGATGTAGAAGTAATAGTCTTTATATTTAAGGAGTCAAGAAACATTAAAATTACGGTTTTTCACAATGTAAATGCTAAAAAACATGGATGATGCAATCATACTAAAACAAGGTATGATTACAAAATCCAAAAATTAGACAATATTTAATAATATCAACGAGGCTTAACTATTTGAAACAAAGTTTCAGGTTATAGAATTCCACAAAAGGTAGATTTAATGAACCTTTTTCATTATTTTTTCTTTATATTCTGTAGTGTCCAAAAATGTGAGATTTATATTGGATTCAATCTGAATCCATCTCCCTAGAAGAATGAGTCCCAAGGATCATTAGACATCTCTGCATCTTCGTGAATTTGACATGGCTCAGGCCTAGAAATGGAATTGGTTCTAATTTTTTTTATAAAATTTGATATCATTTAAAAATATCGATGGGGTTCAATTATTTAAAACAAAGTTTTAGGTTCTAGAATTACATAGAAGGTATATTTAATGAAATTTTTTCATCATTTTTTTTTATATTCTAGAGTACCCAAAAATGTGACATTTATGTTGCATTCATTCTGAATCCAAATGAATCCATCTTCCCCAGAATAATGAGTCCCAGGGAAATCATAGACATCTCTTCATTGTCATGAATTTGACATGGCTTAGGCCCAGAAATGGCATTGGTTCTCATATAATTTATAAACTTTGTCATGCCTAAAGTGCACAAAAGACAAGTAAAATCCCCAAATATATGGATCCTGTGATCTAATCACTTCCAGACTTGTAACACACTTAGCCACTTCATAAAAGCAGAGTCTAACTGTTCTATGTTTTTACCCTTTTATAGGCATATTTTCATGTCATTTACAGTGTGCTAGTTGTAGGATAGAACTAAAAGTTAGATGTCATATAAACCAATAATGTTAAACATTAGTCCACATAAACATTTTCTTTTTATGATTACACCTTTCCTTTATTGATTGATTATAAGGTTATGTAAGAGGCCAGTCCATAATTACAGCTTCACATCTGGTCTATAAACAATGAAAGATCTCACTATAAATCCTTCCCTTAATCTTCTCTAGTTCTCTCAGTGAGATTTTAAAATGATTGTCCTAAAGATGTTTTATCTTGACTTCTAACCTTCCCATGTATTAATTTCTAATATCAGAGCCTCAACTGTACATCGAAGGGTCTGCTCCTAAATACCAACATTGTCCCCAAATTTAGTATTCACAAATTCATTTTTTCAATGTACCTTATGTAAGGCCATCTCCCTCTTTATATGTATGGAAAAACACTTTAAATGTTACGAAGAAAACAAAAGGTCTGTAGCAACTTTCTACTTGGCCCCATATGAAGTTGTCTGATAGAAGAGCAGGAAATCTCACTCAATCTAGGTCAATAAAGATACATGTACACATATATATGCATCCAAGGAAGGATGCAACCACAAAAAAATATTCATAGGAGGGCCATTGTTCTAGATTGAAGCTGTCTCAAGTTTTCATGCTCAGAAGATATTCTTTTAGGCTGAAAGCCATGTCAACACTCAATATACTATTCCCGATTGAATCTATTTTGGTGCTCAAGCTCAATGTTGCAAACATCAAAATCAAAGTAAAATCAGCTAGGGTCTGGAAGACCAAAATATCGTAAAAATCAGGAAAATATCAGTAAAAATTGCCAAACATTGACAAAATTAAGATACCACAAAAATATCGGTAAAAATCAACAAACATCAGCTAGGCAAAAAAATTTCATTATCGCAAATCGGGATGTTTGCAACACTTTCTCAAGATGCAGAGATTCACCATTACAGGATGTAGGCTGTAGCAGCTTCAATGCTCTAAAAATGTAAAGACACTGCCAACAATGCATCGTCAAGTGAGACACAACAAAAATTTTATTTGCATGCAGACATACATAAATAGAAGCCTAATTTCCAAGCAGACATAGCAAGAGCGTCCTTGCCAACATAAAAAAATAACTCAGACAACATAGTATTAACTCAAACAAATTCATAGATAGATAAGATGAAATAATTTTACTAATGTCAAACAAAAAGGCCAAAAAAATAGGTCAAAGGGACTAAGATAGTTCATCAAGTAATCATGTCTAAGATAGACAAAGATAGAAAACCATGTGCTACTTCAGTTGAGTTGCAAAGCATTGCCAAAAAATGCACTGTCAATCGAAACAAAAGAATATTTGGACATAAGGATAACATGCATCCACATATATGCAAACAAAAAGGAGCTCTGTGTCTTAGTAAATATAGCAATGGGGTCATAGCCAACATAGCGTAGCCCCAACTAATGTAGCAGAAACCTAGCTGATGTAACAGAGAAAAACTTCTCAAAAAAATAGTGTCATTACAAAAACCAAAGTAAGTCCAAGGTACTGAGATCTTCCATCCAGTATTCCTATCTAAGATAGACAACGATAAAGAAACATGTGTCGCTTCAGTTGTATCACATGACACTACCAAAAAAAGCACTGTCAAATGCGACAAAAGTACAATTGGGAATCAAGATCACGTGCATGTGAAAATTTGCAAACAAAAATAAGCTCCATGTGCTAGAAAATATTGCAAGGGTGTCATAACCAACATAGGTAGAAACCCAGCTGATGTAGCAGAAAAGAATTGCTCAGCAAACATTGCCCCAACCAATGTTAAAAACAATAAATTTTCAACCCACATAGCCCTAGCCAATCTTAAAGATGAGAAGTTCTCAACCAACGTATCAGGAATGACTCAGCCAAGGTAGTAGAGAATCATGTGCCACCTCATTTAAGTAACAACAAGGGAGTTTCTTTGTCTCAAGTAAAAAGCTAAAAGACTTTGATTTAACATTTTTGACATATTCAGGGCATATATATCAAATTTTGCTTTAGAATTTTCCCAAAATGGGTTTCAAGAATCAAAACACATACACAAGATCTTGCCCTTATGTAATTGTGATTTTAAGGAATCTATATTATGAACTTGCCTATCACCTATCAGGACCCTTGGAGAGATATTACATTTGCAAAATTGTCTATAAGGTATTTCCAATTTGTTATGTTTCTTTTATTGTCAAAAGGGTTTATTTTAATGAGTGTAGATGGTAGATGTAACCATTTAGTTTCTTTTATGTTTGTCTTCTTCTTGTTGTTCTTTTATCATCTTAAAAACCCAGAATCATCTATGAACATCAGTTTACGAGGATAATACACAACCACCTTCAGTAAACAGGGGAGGTGGGCATAGTTCGTGGTGAAACAGTTGAGGTTTTACATCCAAAAGGGGAATATAACCACCAAATCTTTATTCATCTTCTAATCTATCCCAAAGCATTTGCTATAAAACATAGGTGAGGTGGAACTGCAGAAACTTCAAGATTTTGAGTAAGGCTCTGAAACCTTTTATTTTTTTATGTTTTCATCTAAAAAATGAATCTAATTGAGAGTGGATTGCTATAGAAGTCGACGAACTTGCAACAATTGAGACATAAAAATACACGGATTCAATGAGATC
Organism: Pinus taeda; assembly: GCA_000404065.3. Lineage (NCBI taxonomy): Eukaryota > Viridiplantae > Streptophyta > Pinopsida > Pinales > Pinaceae > Pinus > Pinus taeda. The sequence goes on from APFE031507717.1 coordinate 12,336, forward strand.
TTATTTTGTACTTCCAAATCATACTTTAGATTATTTATTGAAATTTTGTTGGAATGTATTTTTTTATATTGGAAATATGTAGGAGCTTATTAGATGCTACCATCATTAAATCATTATCATATGCATTCTTGTAAGGAGGAGAGCTTCACGGTTTTGTCTCTTCCCACTGTAATTAAAAATATCATATGTAGAATCTAATTGGGATTGTAAATAGAATATAGAGGGTGTGCACAATGATAAGAGACTACAATGATAGGATACTTTTTATCAGTGCCCTTCTCACACTCTACAATTCAATTTCTTGCTAAACTCAGATCCTAATCTAGTCTCAAATTTGGCTGTGTCTATCCATATTGATTCAGATATCATTTTTGGACTATTTTTTTATATTCCATCATACAAAGCCCTATAAATCTCATGAATGCATAAAAAGGTAAGGTAAAATTTGATCTGTTGTTAATATTATTTTTCTTAGAAGAATCTAGAAGTATACATTAAAAAAAGACAAAAAACGTGTGCGGTGCAATTCTAAACTTTGTTAAAGCAGGGCATGATACTATGGTCACCTTTTCATAGATATTCTAGTTTTTATCTAAGAATCCCTTTGTAGAGGAAAAACTAGTGCAATATTTGGAGGAAGTGGAGTGGTCATGTTAGCCTCTTGCTGCAGCAGGTTACTCATCTTTCATGATTGACATTTTACATGCCAAATATGTCATACTTTGCATTCTGCAGTTTTCCACATTTGCTACAGAGGCCAAAGAAGAGGGCATGAGAGTGTGCCAGTTCAAATGCCACTGCTATGTTCCAATTTTGATGTACTATTTCATTTTTGAAGAATTTTCAGTTAGAGGGAGGTCCAAACAGTTTAATCTTGGTCTCCCTAGGTTTCAATTTCCTGTTTTAGAATATAGAGAATGAATATCTATCCAAACAGCTTAATCTTGGCAGATTCTTAGATAGGTAGAGAAGCAAGGGTGCTCAACAGCTTAATCTGAGCCCCTGGATGAAATAAGTATAGCTGTAGATAGGAGGACAGAAAAAGAAAAGTTGAGAAGCTAGGCCTGCAAGTCTAAGTGCACCCAAACCAAAAAGAAGAAAAAACGTTAGGTAAGTAGGCTGGGTAGGTAGTTTTGAGGTTGCAGAATGTTGATTTGTGATCAATTTCATGTTTTCAAGTGTCATATCGTTTCAGGTCACAACTATCAGGTAGATTTCATATGGAGGAGCTCAAGTGAGGCATGACTATCCTCCCCCTTCTTCTTTATTCCCTAAATCATTCACTAACTTCCTCAAAGAGGTCAAGATCTGCTTGATATCTCTTAGTTTCATCATTTTCATATCAATTTGCCTTGGTAAAGATCTACTTTACTCAAGGAATGTTCATACTTCTTTCATGAATTAGTTGTCCCCTAATAGCCTAAGATTCACATACTTGGCGCTTTCTTATCACTTGTCATATTAACTACTAACTTTACTATATAGCTCCCTATCTATCTCCCCTTCCCCTACTAAAACTATGCTAATAACTCCCCTATATACTTATCCCCTCCCCCTGGTTGATAAATAAGCATAAAAGGTCATTTGGGAATTGCTAAGTTTATCTGAAACTTAGCAAGAACCCTCCTTTTGTCTCAAAAACCATCTCCCAATGCAAAGGACCCCTTCCTATGCATTAAGTCCCTCCTCTATTGTGAAAAATCCCCTTTGCAATGCCCTTGGACTCATTCCATGGCATAAATTCCTCCTTCCGATTGCACAAAACCCATGCATCCGCCCCTTTTCCTAAAGTCCCCTATGTAAATAAATCAATCCTGCGCACATTTAACCCCAAAAAACCCACTTTCCTAAAGTTTTCTACCCCCGCCGAATTAAAAAATTAAAATAATCGGCGCGCAGGCCCCATCCTTATCCATCCGCTGCCTTACCTTATCCGCCAGCCGTCAGATCTGGCACGCCCGCAATCTACGGTGGGCGGGTCCTTTTGGGCCCTGACATGCTGAGGGTTAGCGTCTGGGACATCGGCGGTTTTGCCGTCGTACACCCGCCACGTGTCGCCCTCCCAACTGTGGCGGAGCCCCCCATGCAAATACCGCCCAGGTGCAAAAGCGGTGTGCCCGAAACCAGAAACCACCCTCCCCTCGCATGACGTAAGCACCACGTCACCCGCCAACTCACCCCTTCCTACTTGCGCCTTGCTGACATCACCCTGCCACCGTGTCCCTGCCACATCATCAACCTGTCGTATTGCCACGTCACCCTGCTGATGTCATCATGCTGATGTCATCACCGTACAAGAGGGTCCCACTGCTGACGTCATGCTAACGTCATCCACCGTACTGCTGACATCAGTAGCTAAAAAAAAAAAACGTGCAAGTGCAAAATCAAAGCTTCGGAAGCCCGGAATAAAAAACAGGGGCATTTTTCGATGTGCGATTAGCGCATCGCTACAGGAAATGGGCCAAAATGGGGAATCTTTAGGGAATCTTCTGATTCCGCAGTCTTTTTTCTGCCGAAAAGAGCAGAAGAAGGTCGGTTTTGCAGTTTTTAGCTTATCAACAGAGGGAGAGAGTGTTTTGATTCAATTATCAAAGAGTATCAGGGGAGATGAAGCCCAATTTAATGCCAAAGAGTATCAAGATGTGGCGAAGTGTATCAATGAAGATTTTATCAACGGCCCGAAGCAGGTGAAAATTAAAAACTCTCCAGCAAAGTCAAAGAAAACGGTGAAGCCACTCAAGGCTCTCAAATCACAGAGTACTGCACATTAAACTTGCATAATATCGGTGCTGCAAGTCCCAAAGCACAGTTATTGCAGAAGCACTGCATCGAGCCACCAAGCACCATGTTAATTCATTTTTGCTCTAGCTGCCTCCGACGCAGCTCAACAAACATTTACCTGCATTTAATTTCAGCACAAGTTTAGATTTAAAAAGCTTTTCCCGCAGACCTGTTTAGGTCAGTTGTAATAAATATTTTTTCAGATATTTTGCCTATAAATACAACCC
>APFE031507722.1:5546-52925 GCA_000404065.3 Pinus taeda
TATGCCATAAAGTAAGAAGAATGAAAATCTTAATAACAATACTCATCAATAACAGAAAAGAAAAAAGAAGAATGAACAGTCACCTGCTATCTATGACTATAGCTACAAGAGATTCTACTAAACGAACAGAAAGAAAACAACCAGGAAGAGCGACAGAGAGACACAAGAGGAGAAGAACCAGACAAAAACTAAAGGAAACCCTAGATCAAAGGCGAAAGAGGAAGGATCGGAAGGCCTCAAGGGGAACGAAGCAAGATCAAGAACAAAGGGACCGGGGGGGGGGGCGGCGAAGAAACACTAAGAAGACAAGGCGGGGATCCAACACCTACTTACCTTCCATCGATCATCTCTGTTGAGATTATTAGGCCTCTTTTCAATTTCTATAGCTTCCCTTAACTTACGATGATGGAACTGAGCCACCTTGGCAATAACTTTGGCCTCCTCAATACAGACATGATGATTAGTCTTGTCCACATGCTCCGCTAAGGCCGAAGACTTTGTTCTCCCATGTCTCAGGTCAGCTGCATGCTCACAGATTCTTTGTTGAATGGAGTGCCATGTTTCACCTATATAGGGTGTCCCACATGAGCAAGGAATCAATTACACCCCCTTCATGTCCATAGGGTTAACAGGATCTTTTACCGACCGAAGGGAATTATAACCCCATCCGAGTATTTTTTATTAGGACACACACACACACGCACACACACACACACACACACACACACACACACACACACACACACATATATAATAATTTTAAATAAATCAATAAATTAAATATATATATAGATATATATTAATTTAAATAAATCAATAAATTAATTTTAAAACTAATCATCAATTGATACTTTTACCTAATTTAGTTTTTTCCATTAAATTAATTTTAAAATTAATACATATAATATAATAATTTATATATAAAGCATTATTATTTTAAATAAGTTAATAAATTAATTTTTAAATATCCATGAATCGATATAACTTGGACCTAATTTAACTTATTACCATAAAATAAATTATAATAATATTAATTATAACAATAATAATATTACATTATTATTTTATTTCAGTAAGTAGTTCTCTTGGAGGAAGAGAAACGAAAGATGGAGGTCGCCCTTGGCTCTAGGGTTTCAGTAAGATGTTTCAGCGCCACCGCCGCAGATCCCAAATTAGCCTTCTGGTGCAGTTTGACTCGAGGTTTGACGGATGGGCTCCCATTTTCTGTTATCTTTCTCAGGTTTCGATCGGCATTTTCCGCGGAAAGGGTCTTTCACGCCCTGTTCAACAGTGGGCAAGTCCCGGGGTCGGTCCCCTGCTCCTGGTCGCGGGATTATGATGGTGGCTCCTGGGCAAACGCCCTGTCCATGGATAACAATATCGCCCTCGCCTTTTGCTGGATTTGCAGAGACGAATCAAAAGCCCGGGGGGGAAGTATGGTTTCGACTCCATGGTATCTGTCGAATACCCAGCAATCATTTATGCAGATCCGGACCTCCCCCCTTTTGCAGCATCACTCTGTCAGAGGTCCTGCTGTCACCGATAGGTTTATGGGCGATTTCCACAGCAGAGATCTCGTTCTGAACAATGGCACTCCAGATCTGGGAAAGGGCTGGAATAAAAAGGCGGATCTATCAGATCTGAAGCATCCCAGGAAAAAACAACTTGGTTTTTTGCCAGATCTAGATCAAAAAGGCAAAGAACAAGACCTGGCCATAGCAGAGAGCGTGTCTCCAATGCAAATCTTCATTAAAACAACTGCAGGCAGTCACGTTTGCATGCAGATCTGGGACAAAATGAATGTAATGGATCTAAAAGGAGAGATCCAAGACAAATTAGGAGATCCAATCTCAACCCAAATCTTAATTTTTTCTGGGCAATGCATGCAGGATCAGTTTTCTCTTCAACATTACAAGGTTGCAAAGGACTCAACTATTGTCCTCACTCACAGATTGAGGGGCAGATCTAAGGGAGCATCTTCAAAATCTACAGGCTCCTATTGTGATGCAGCAAAAGGGAAAGGTTCCCCGAAAGGAAATGAACCTACAGTTGCCCATTCTCCTCCAGGGCAGTACATCGTGGACCAAGCCCCAGAAAACCCTTCCATAGCGCTGGACTTACCAGAGGTAAAATATATTTTTACAGATCTAATAAAAAACGCTGTTATTTGTAGATTTAATGGTTTTTGGCCCAAAACCGATGCGTTATATCAATGGATACACACGACCTGGACAGAAAAATGTCAAATCAATCTGTGCTCGAAAGGTTTTTTTATTGTAAATTTCTACACAGAAGAAGAAAAGGAAAAAATCCTTAGTGCAGGGCCATGGTTCTAGGGCAATGCTGGTCTGTTTATTACCCCATGGTTCCCAGAGTTCAACCCCAATACTTTGGTGGTTACAAGGATGCCTGTATGGGTTAGATTGCACAACCTGCCAATACATTTTTGGCATATTAACACCCTATCAGTTATTGGGAATACTCTTGGAAGAATGCTAAAGGTTGATCCAGAGAGACACATAAAAGGCATTTTTACTTTTGCTAGGATATGCGTTGAGGTAGACCTTAGCAAAGGGCTACCTGAAAGCATCATCCTAACCTTCAACAACACACGATGGACACAACCTTTGGACTATGAAAACACAGCTTTTAGATGCAGGGGATGTCAACAAACAGGGCATTTGCTCAACGCTTGCAAAAGCCAGAACAAGTACAAGCAACAGCAAAGGAAGCCAAAGGGTTGGCAGAATATTAATGAACTAATAAAGAAGAATGCAGCAGAAAAGGAAGCCTCTTCGAACAAAGAAAAGGCAGAAACAGAAGGAGAAGATGATGACACCACTACAGAGAATGATGAAACAGGGGACCAGAAGGAAAACACATCAGATCAGAAGACACCACAGCATCATACAGATCAGATTGAGACTCAACCCGAACAGGCTGTGCTGACAAGCACGGACCATGGTATGGGGGATAATAAACGACAACATCATTCAGAATCATCAGATTCTGATAAGGAAACAGGATTGCAGAATACCGAGTCTCATTTGGTCATTGTTCCGATCGAGCCCACTCAAGGGGAGTGGCACAAGGTGGAAAAGAAAAAGGGGCGGAAATATTGACATAGCTGTCCTTTTTCTCCCTCCTTTTTCTTCTGTTTCTCTTCTTTCTCTTTTCTCTCTTTCTATGTGCACATTAGTCTCTTAACGATGCGTTAAACGTGTAAAGCTCAAAGAGCCCAGATTGGCGGCCTGAGCCTTGTCTTATTCGTTTAAGCTGGTGTAACTTCTTTTATTATATTTTTAATAAAAAGTTACCGTTTTTTTCTTTGGAAAAAAAAAATAATATTACATTATTAAATTAATTTTGACTTGGGTCTATTAGGCAATATTAGCCGTTAAATTAGCCGTTAGATTAGCCGTTGGAATCTCTTCTCTGACTATTTAAATTGCTAGGCTGGATCTGTTTCTTCGACTTGTCCTGACGATGAACCACACTGGTTGATTCGAAACACGTCGACAAAGGTCTTTATCATGTGATTTACGCTGAAGTTCTTATTATAAACATGACTGATCACAGAAGCCTCAATTCTACAACGATTTATAGAAAATTGATAGGGCATGTGAAATTAGTTGTGGTGGGCACTCTTTTCGATAAACTGAATGCAAATGAAGAGATGGAACTTGATGGCAGTTTTTGTGGGTAGCTTCAATCATCTATTCCCATGTGATATTCTTTGTGAGAAGCAAAACCATTGGCCGAATTTACACCTGAAAGCATGACTGTTGGAAATGAATGAGGATCCAGGTGCTTCTCCTTGTAAATGTTTAATAATGAGTCTTCCTGGCTTCTCTTCTCTCTGCATTGTCGAGGCTCATGAAGTGCATTATTAGGCATGAATATCAAAAAAGAGGGTTTTTATAAACCCCTCATGCAAGATGAAATATTTGTTAAGTTCTCCCCTAAACCTAGTCAATTTTATCCAAAAGACTCTAAATTCCTTTTCTTCATTTTGGGTAGGGTTTGTTTTTTTTTTTGGATTCATTGTGTAAGCCCTAAAACTTATCCTCATAAAATGGGCTTAAAATAACGTTTACATTTTGATACATATTAAATCAACTGAATAATTTGTAATTAAATGTGTAAAAGGAAAATAAAGCACTCCACTTTCCCATTCTTTTGGTATATCTTTTTCAATCTTCTTCATGTTTTTATTAAAACATACTTTAGTAAATCTAACTTTTCAGTTATAATATAATTATAATTTTTTAAGAACTTAATAATATTCAACTTTTAATATATTATTTTATAATAATATATTTTAAATGATATCAGATATGGTAATATACTTTAGATGTAATCAGATTAGAGTTAATGTCTCTTTGTAGAAATTAATATTGATAATGTAAAATATGTATAAATTTTACTTTCAAATATTAATAATGTTTTTTTTTAAATTATGTAAGCGAATAGGTGGTTTAGAGATTGAAGTATTTAGAAGGAATACACTTTTTTTAAAGAAATTGTGTAAAATCTTTTTAACATAAAGAATGTTCTTTTAGTATTTTTTAATAAAAAAAATAATTAATATTTTTTTATTATATTTATTTTTTATATTTTCGAGTTTGTTAGAAAAATTTTAAAGAGTTGTATAATGCTTGTGGATGATTGTTGTTTTTTATAGTTTTATGTAATTTTTGTATCTTATTCCATTATTCTTATCATTCTAAATCCATAATTTATTTGAGTAATAATTTGTTGGAGTAATTTGGACCAAGTCCATGGTCAAACTACCAAGAATTTATTTGATAGGCATGAACAAGTCTCCCAAAAGTCCTCAACAATAGAATTCAGATGATAACAATGGAAATCTTGATAGGTGTACATTGGGACATATTTCAAATGGAGTTGAAAAGGGTATTAGACAATGCTTAGCCTCACCAATTTAAAAAAGGGGGCACCTTTGGTGCAATTAAGGATTTTAATATACAATGGATTAAATTATCAAGGGGAGATATGGTATTGAAGCAATTATTTCTAATTAAAGTTTATAAGCCATATAAATAGAAGTAAATTATCTAAAATAATTAGTGGTAATTTATGTCTATGGGGCATAGAATAGATGATGATAAGGTGTATTGTTAAGGCATTATGTGGTGTTAAGGTCACTGATTTTAAACTCTATATGCAAAAATATGGTCATGTTAAGGGTGGTGTGGCCGAGGCTAGGAGTGATCCCCTCATGATTTTAAAAACTTAGATGTCCATGGGTCATGATTAATCAAGCCAAAGGTTAAGTGCGAAGTCATCTCAAGACTCAAACAACTTAGCAAACCAAAAAATATTAGTGGTAATTTATAAGGAAGTCAATTTTCCCTTTTTTATATATTTTTGGAATTTCAATACTTAATGCATTTTTTATATTAACAAATAAAAATATTAAATCAATTAAAAATCATTTTATATTATGTTCTAAAATTAAACATATTTTTAATTTTTGTCAAGAAAATCAAAGTGGCCCTTGTATGGAGTTTACTACCAATTTTGTTTAATGTTCAAGCATTTGAAGGATATTGACAATTGTGTTTAGTGTTAAAGTTAAGGTAGTAGAACGAAGAATGATTGACCTCCTAGGAGAACAATAGGCCATGATTATGTGAGATCTATAATGTTCCATGTTATTAGAATATGCGAAAAAGAGATTAAATAACATGCAAACACATCGAAAGGGGTTAGGCCTCCTTATTCACCTAGAATGTCATGATCCTCCTATAAAAGATAACAAAGGTATTTACATCTCCACACATACATATAAGAAAATGAAATGAGAAAAAAGAGGGAAAATATAAATAAAACTAGGATATAAAAATGTCTTTTGTTTTTGGTAGAAGGATATCAATCTCAAACCTCATAAACACGGTTGTAGCATTCCTTTGAAGTGATAATTTAAGGAGTGGATTAAACAAAGTGTGATGAAAGTATGCTTCTCAACACTCAGATAAGCATGTGAGTGCAACATATCACAATAGACTTGAATATAATTCTTCCACTACTTACAAGCTTTGGTAATAGAATGCAGCTCGTTGTCATAGGTTGGGTATCTATGAAAACCAACATAGAGTGTATGGATATTATAGGCCATTGAATTTTCATGTCATGTTGGTACTGCATCGATGACATGAATGATTGGATCATAGGGTCCCTTTTCTGTAGCCATTCATCGAGGAAAGCTACTTCCCTATTGGGATAGAAGTGAAAATTGATAGTTGCAAACATAGGAATAATGGCGTTGAAGACAATATTGTTTCCGTAAAGAAGAGAATCAAAAATAGGCTCATGAACACCATAAATATATATTGGAGATTTTGCAATGAAAGAAATAATGAATACAAAATTTGTGTTCAACATGATAGGGATCATCAAGATGTTAAACTATCCAAAGTAATGATGGTTTTTAGTGCTAGTGATCTAGTCACATAGAAGACCCCATAAATTTGTGCTTTGGGATACCCCAAGGATTCAATAAGAAATCTAAAGTGGGAGGATTAACTCCTAATGTGATAATGGCAAAAACCCTAAGTTAACCCAAAGTGGCACCATTATTTTTCTTTACATAATAGGGCTTAGTACTATTAGGGAAGGAGAAAAGGGCCTTTACTTCTAAAATGAAGCTTCTCATGCCTAAGGACCATGAATTGTGCATTGAACAACCACATAGATCCTCTGTAAATAATATTAGGGATATATGGGATATTGATTCCATTAGGAATTTTTTCACACCATGTATAGGAGTCAATGAATGTAACATGGGTAAGGGAAGTAAAAAAGGGCATTAGGCCTTACAAGAAGATTTTTGGTATCAAGGGCTATGAGCTAGACTTAAAAACCACATAGACATTATTTAATGGATCTTGGGTTTTAAGTTTGGATATGGGAACCATAGGAGGTGTTTCTCACCACATATGAGAGTTAGTGTCTATTCTATGGTAAGGATAGGAAACCAATAGCCTTAGTCCCTAAATTAATCTTTCTCACCCTCAATTGTAATGAAAAAGACCTCTAGCAAGAATATGGGAATTTAGTGATTAATGAGAGAATAGTGGGAAGGTTTTAGTCTCAATTAGATGTTTAGACAAGTAATTTAAGCACCATGAGAAGTTGTGAAGCAAACTTAAGACAATTGACAAGTTGCATGAAGGAAAATTAGTAGTGGTACTAACTGAACGTTAATTGATCAAAGTGCATACCCTTTCCTTAGCACTACCACTTTGCAAGATGAAGAAAAAATGTGAAATAAATGTGAAACCCACTAAATAAGTTGGAAAGGGTGTTGCAAAATATATAGGTGGTCATGTTGTGTTGCAAAAAGAGGTGTTGGCCCACTCCCATTTTCAATCATTTGTTAACCTTTGAATTTAATTCCATGTGAATGTGATCAAATGATATAGCCCTAAAGATTCTAATAAGCTCCATAATTATAATCATCCTCTAATCCAATAAAGAAGTGTATAAGGAAGTATAACCTTTCATCCACTTTATAAAAGCCTTTGAATCTCCTATCACTTCTAAGATTAGATCGTTGAAGTGACACAATTAAAATGACTAACATAAACGACTAATTCATGTTATTGTAGCTCTTGTTAGGCAGTGATATTTTTGTTCCTAGACTAAATTAGTCATTCACGTTAGTCATTTTTAGTAGTATTACTTATTAGCTAGTCGTATATTTTAACTCAATACTAAATTATTCATTTATTTTAGTCATTTTTAGTTGAGTCTCTTAATATTGCTAATTTTTTGTAGTATTTCACTTGGAAAAGTTGTGGTTACTAACTTTTTAAGTCACTTAGTCACTAATTTCACCATTTTCTACTAGTGCTTGACGCCTAGTTGGAGGAGGTCCAAGAGAGGAATGAAAAATTTAAGCTATGGAACTTGAAACATGACGTTGTTGAAGGTTAAGAGGATGCTTCCAATTAGTGCACTCTTAAGTTGGTGGGTGGTTAGTGGAATTCCTTTGTGAGTCTGAGTTCCTAAGATGGACTGGTAAAGTCTTGATGCCTTTGGACATACCTTATTAGGTCACTATCAAACAACTTTTTTGGAAGGAAACTAGCTTGTGGGGGGGGGGTTCCTATTGTGAAAAGAGAGCACTTGTTGGTCAGGTGGAGCACTCTCTGTACTAATAATCTTGTACCTAAATCAAACTGTTGATTAGAGATAAGTACCTAAATTAATGTTTACAATGAATTTTTCTTTTTCGTATTTTCTTGTTTCATGCATATAAGTACCTATTATAACAATATGTGTAGTCATTGTGTAAGAAAAAAGGGCTACTATGGAACCAACTAGTGAAGTAAGTTAGCATCATGCCACAGGTAAGAGTAGCCTTAAGCAATCCTAACTTATAATTGATAGAGGACTAGAAATCTAAGGAGGCCTCAAGAAATAGGCCCTACTCAAGGGAATTCTAGATTTGTTTAAGTAATTCCACAAAACTAGAAAAGGAACTATAAACAATTCTAATAGCTAAAGAATGAAAGTACATCAAACTACTATAAACAAAAAAAAAGAACTATTATGAAACAATCCCTTACTTCGATCAAGATAAACTTTCATTTTTTTATCTGAACATTATGGGAAAACGAATACATTGAAGTTGATAATAAGAATCCGACTATATACATATAAATCATAGAAAATCAATACATTTTCATGCCACCTAATGCTACTTCCTATGTGCCACAATATGTTTGTATAACTGAACAAGATTTCAACCTTGAAAACCTTAATAAAGAGAAATTACTTAATAATAGAGAGCAAATTATGTCGATTATGGCTAAACTAAGAAAAAAATTGTAGAAGAAAAGATACTACTCTAGGGGCACCAAATATATATAAACGGGTAATTAAACAGGAGTGTCATATTAACTACCAAAAGAACAACCTTCTAGGGTTTGAAGGTTAATGACATTGAAATGATAGCTTGGACTAGATTATAATGAAATGTAGAAAATATAGTTTAATTCATAAAATAGTTGTAACCATAGTACAAAATTCATATTCTCGTCTAGGCAGGAGGCCATAATCTGAAGCTAAGTGAGTACAATATTAATGCATAATCTTAAATAGTCCTAAAATTCCTTGCACCTCAAACAATTTTGAAAAACAAGGGCTCGACCCTCTACAACATTAAGAGACCATGGGCTAAATTCAAGTCTCATTTCTAATGAAACACTATCAAAGTAGAAAGAAAAAAAAAGTAGAAATTTTAAGAAAAGGTTCTCTAGAACACATAGACAATTTATAACGCAACATTATACTTGAGGAAAAAGGAAAATGTTTATGCAACGAAAATCGTTGTTAAGACAAGAGTATGTTCTTTTAAAAAGGAACTAATTGTAACCTTACAAGTATGAAATTAAAAAAATAAATGTAAGTAACAATAGCATTGGAGGCCCCATGTGGCGGTCTCTCAGTTGAGACATGAATACACTTCCTAAGAATTTTTTTATTAACTGTATACATTTAAATAGTAAACAGATCAACAAACTTTCAAGGGGGTATTGGTCACTGATCATCATGCTTAGAACTTGATGCATGCCGAGTATCTAAACTCATAACTTATCTTGAGTCCCTGATCAATATGAATTCAAGAATTATATAGCATTGCAAAGACTTATATGGAATTCCTGTGAAATAACCTTAACCATGTGCACTCATCAAGCCCCTGCAATGCATTTTATAATATCGTGTCAAGAATAACATGGGAATTATATGACCTTATCCAATGGCAGTATTGGTAGTTGCCTTCCATAGCTTAACTGCCATAAATAAATAGAGCAAAGTGGAATGAGATTATACTTCATTGCAATGCTTCATGTAAAGTGGGGAGGCAATTGATAAAATGTCTTAGGTAATCGGTTACCTCATTAAGGATATTTTTACTTGTAATGCCTCCAACGTAAAACCTGAAAACAACATTTAGGATTACTCGAAGGAGAACGAGATTTTTTCTTACAGATAATCAAGATTGAAGAAAAGGAATATCATGGTGGAATCCATCCAGTACTATAACCTTGCAGGAGATATCAAACTACATTCATGGCCTAATTTGTTCTAGGAATCCCAACATCATTGTTTTTCCTGTCTTGTGAAACTTTTATAGCTGGCAAGAGATATGCATTTCCTATGAGAGCATTGAGTTTTTTTTATGCCTATATGTTGCTATGGGGTTGTAATCACCATAGTCTCCTTAATCTAAGAAAATCTCATCAAATTTAATAGTTGGCAAAAGATATCCATTTCATATTATAGCATTGAATGTTTTGTATGCTAAATACTCTCTTTGTAAAGCATATATTAATAACCTATCTATTTTATGAGATTGTAGTCCCCATTCAAACCATAGAGGCCCTCAAACTAAACATCTAATTTATACATTTTCACATTTCTTACAAGTTATAAAAATTAATAAACTTTAACAAATTCACTTTAATATTATAAAAACAAGATACTTATCCAAAAACAAAACATTATCCAATATTAGATCAGTTATATAGAATATCAAAATTAAAGTCAATATAACTCATATAACTTGTAAATAGGGATCAAATTTATAAAGATATAAAAAAGAGTATTTAATTACATGTAATTCTTTCATATTAAGCAACCAAAAAAATACACATTAAGATATTGAATCTTTATTATTATATAATGAATTCAAGTTTAAAATGCATTTATGTGAACTTAATTTTTTTTAAAGGTTATCACATATTTAGTTTTTTTCGAGAGATGTTATACAACATAAATTAACGTTATGTGACAACATCTTATAGAATATTTGATTTATGCATGGAGAGACACTCTACAATCGAGTATAAGGGAGATTTGCATTATGCTAGACATTAGATGTAAACATTTTTTAAATTCATTTTTTCTTTTTATATTGTAATTCTTTTTATTGATAAAATACAACAATTTTTAGATAAAACAAAATTTACTATATATATTATATATATATTAATATATATATATAATATATATATCTACTATAATTTTTTCAAGGTTTTTGAACATATTTTGTACTATAATTTGTCTACAATCCAGCAATGGATTCTTAGAGCCACAGGTTTGAGTTGTAAACTCCACAATAAGGGCTTTTTAGGGTGTTAAATCCATATATGCAGTCAAAAACCATTTAAACAACAAAAAAATAAGATTTGGCCAAAACATATTGCGTCTAATTTGAACCGAAATCATATATAAATGTAGCAGTCTATAACTGTGACTTTTTGGAGTTTCCAGGGTATTTATGGCCAAAGTTTGACAAAATGTTTTTGTCCAAATATTGGTTTGTGTTGATTAAATTGGTTTTTTTATTGCATATATCGATTGAGCACTCTCAAAAACCTGAGATAGTTTGATTGTGAAGAGTCGACCTATCAAACTTGTGATTTCAATGAATCTGTGTTGGATTATAGATAAATTAGATTAGAAAATAAACATGAAAACTTTCCAAAAAGTCACAGGTAAAGAATATTAGTGTATAAAAATCATATAAATAGTAGTTATAAACTAAGATCCATTTTACGGTATAAATTAAAACAATGATTCCATAACTATATTTGAACTTAATTAATAAGAACATAACAGTTGAATACTTACATTATAACAAGATTCTTGACCATGAATATTCAACCTCATTTTACCATGGATACTATTAACTTCTAAAGAGGCTTTGCTATAGTACCACGGGAAAATAAAATAACATCACTTATCAATACCACATGCCCAAAAACCATAAATCATTTCAAAATCAAAATATTTTATAAATATTTTTTTTTTAATTTAATTTTATAACATTTTTTAAATTAAAACTTAATACATACAATATATCAAGATTCCTAACCATGAATATTCACCCGTGGCTTATACATACCACTTTCACCTAAACCATAACTCATTTCCAAATCAAAATATTTTATTTTAATTTTTTCTTTTATAAGTTTGGTGGGACTACATCTTCATCATGTCCAATATATCACCCCGATCAGAGCAAAGAATGATCTAGGTGGATATTGGTGGCCACTCGTCAATTCCACTTGGACCCCAACCATTGTTTCTTTCAGTTTTCTAGATTCCTTAATTGTAGCACATTTTATTATTTTTAGCGTTTTTTCGGATCCTAAACTTTTGGAGCCGTTTTGAGGCCCTAAACGACGTTTTTTTTGGCAATATTGTACCAAAAATTATTTAATTCAAATGATCTTTTCCTTTGTATTCCTTAGAGAGATATTTCCAACAGGGTATCATGTGCATCAAACCAAGATACTATGACCAAGTCGTGACCCTGGGAAGTTGGTTATCCAACTAATCCCAACAGGGCCCATAAGCTCTTGGTGTTACATCTCCTCGGGTTAGGGTTTTGGTTGTTTAGGGTTTTTTTCTTCTTATTGTTCAATAATAAACATGTTCTTGAGCCTCATTGTAACACATTTCAGAGGCATGTAGCCACCACCTCTCTTCTCAGAGATAAGCTACCATCACCCGAGCTAGCTTATTTCCATTTGTGTTTGTAAGAATATTTCAGTATTTTACATTAATGTAATGAATTATTATTTCTGTTGGACCTCTGTATTTATGGTTATATCTGTAATTTGTTGTGTTCATGTCTAAATCTGGATCAAGGAACTAAACCAGTGACTTCATATTAGGGAGTACCTTAACAAAGCACCCAATCACCATCTATCAAGGCCCTTTGAACTTTAATTTTATTTATAACATTTTTAAAATTAAATCTAAAAGAAAATAGGTATGGGGAAGATGTTGTAGTGATGTAAACATTTACATTTGGGCTTGATTAAAAAATTATAAAAGATAAAAAAAAATCTTAGAGAGGGGCTATGTAGAGATGTTGTAATGTCTTATAAACATTTTGGTTGGATCAAAAATAAAATTGATATACAAAATACAAATAAAATAAATTAAAATAGAATGATAATAATTGCATTCATCAATTACATAAAATTAAAATTAAAATATAAAAATATAAAAAATATAATTATAAAAATAATTATTTATAATTAATAATAAAACTATCCTAGATTCATCTTAACTCTCGATCTACCAAGTGCTAAGAGGGTTCAAATATTTTAAAATGCAAACCTCTTTTACAGTAAAAAGAGATTTGATCCCTCTTAGCCCTTGGTAGATCAGAGTTAAGATAGATCTAGGCTTGTTAAAGCAAGCCTCCCATATATCACATAATTATATGTTTATTTAATTCCTCGTCATGAAAATCAACATAACATTATCTCACAATATTTACTCACTAAGTTTTAGAGAACGTTTTGACTCTTGGGACTCATTGAATTAACAAGTTTTACATGTGAGCACGTCACAATGGAAGGGATTCATTGAATTAACAAGTTTTACATGTGAACACTTCACAATGGAAGTTTCGAGGTTATTGAGGGTGGTAAATTCATATATGTAGTTTTTCTAGGCAGGGATTCATCGAATTAACAAGTTTTACATGTGAACACTTACAATGGAAGGGATTCATTGAATTATCAAGTTTTACATGTGAACACTTCACAATGGAAGTTCCCAGGCTTTTGAGGGTGATAAATTCATATATATAATCCAAAACATGGAAGGGATTCATTGAATTAACAAGTTTTACATGTAAACACTTCAATGGAAGTTCCCGGTTTTTTAAAAGTGATAAATTCATATATAACCAAAAACCATTAAAACATAATTAATCAAGATTTGACCGGAAAAAAGTTTCCCGAAAAGCTACAAAAATTCACAGCTAAAAACTACTCATAAAATTTTCTCATCATACACTATGTTATGGCTTTGTAGAATACAACCTTATAAAAATATATAATCTATTAATAGAGAGCTTACAATATAGTACGTAGAAAATACAAAATTGAATAAACTTTACATTTGGTAAAGGATATGCATGCCACATCTATATACTAAATATTCTTTTCCAAAGTGCGTATTGATAATCTATCTATTTTTACTTAAAGTGTAGTGGGCATAGTCTCAGTAATTTAGGTAAAGTTGATTGACTTCTAGAACTCACAAAGAATATACATGTGGTATAATATTATTTAAAGTTATAAATGCTAAATAGTTTCCGTCAACGTGTATCCTAGTAACTTATATATTTTTATGAGGATTTGTTTTAAACCTAAATTGTTAGGAGGAAGATACAAAAATATAATTTAATAAGTAGTTATTTAATAAGAAATTGAATTTTTATTATAATATATGAATTTAATTTAAACATGAATTTATGTTAATTTAAAAATTTCCATTTATATCCTAACTTAATTTATATATATAATATAAAATAATTTTTTTTAACAACATCTCTTTGTACAAACCTTGATTTGCACACCAACTCTCCCATGTATGACAAATCTATATTTATTTAAGTTTTAGATAGGTAAATCAACATAAATTACTTCACAATATCTACTCACTCTAAGTTGTAAAGAGCCTTCTTAGTCTTGGTAAAACTAATAAAAACAATAATATAATATAAGATAATGAAAAATACAAAATCTATCATCATGCAAATTATGTTGTGACTATGGAGATACAACCTTGTAAAAATAACTTTGTAAAAATAGATAATTTATTAATATACACATTGGAAGACATAATGTAGTAGATAATTAATAAGCTCAACGATCTTCACAAATGTCAAGAGACATGCATGCCACATAATAGCATTGAATATTGTGTATACGACATGCTCTTTTGAAATGTGTATGTTTTGAACATGTACGTTAATAGCCTACAAAGGATATGCATGCAATATAATAGCATTGAAAGTTGTGTATACAACATGCACTTTTGAAAGGTGTATGTTTTGAACGGTGTATGTTAATGGTGATTCCTATTTCGTAGATTATTGCATATTAAATGCCCCCTGACATGGGGCCGATATAACACTTGTGATTCCTATTTCGTAGATTATTGCATATTAAATGCCCCCTGACATGGGGCCGATATAACACCATATAACACGCCACGTGTTTTTTTCTCTCTCATCACCGTCCGTGTTATATGGTGTTATATTGGCCCCATGTCAGGGGGCATTTAATATGCAATAGTCTACGAAATAGGAACTCCCGTATGTTAATAGCCTACAAATTTCAAAGGATATGCATGTGCATTGAAAGTTGTATATACCACATGCTCTTTTGAAAGGTGTATGTTAATAGCCTATCTATTTTTAGTAGGTTGTATTGTCCATAGTCTTTGTAATCTAGGATAAAGCTCATTATACAACTCGTAGAAGATATCCATCTCCCATGATAGCATTGAATGTTGTATATCCTAAATGCTTTTTTGCAAAGTGTATACTAATATTTTTAGTAGGTTGTATTGCCCATAGTCTTCGCAATCTAGGATAAAGCTCATTATACAGCTTGTAGAGAAAATCCATCTTCCATGATAACATTGAATGTTGTATATGCTAAATGTTTTTTTTGCAAAGTGTATACTAATAGTGTATTTATTCTTATGAGTTTGTAGTCACTATAGTCTCCTTAATCTAAAAAATCTCAACAACTTTTATAGTTGGAAAAGGATATCCATTTCATATGCGTTGTAGTTCCCATTGAGACTATCTAGACCTAGAAATAAAAATACAATTTCACATTTTTTACTAATTATAAAAATTAATAAATTTACTATAATATTATAAAAAGTGATTACCATCCAAAAAGGACCATTATCCAATATTAAATCGAGTAATTTTACATAAAAATTAAAATTTATATAATTTATAATTTTACCAAAATATTTAATATCGTTGTTATTATAGGAATTATATAAAAATGAAAAGCTTTAAAGAGAATTTAAATCTTAAAAATACAATCTACCTAAAAAAATATTATATTTTATTTTAATTTTTACATATATTTAAGTGTGATTTTTTGGAGTTTCTAGCTGATCTCTCTTTAGATCTAGTGAAAAAAATTGCCGTGAAATTTTGACTTGTGTTATATGGATTCAACACCCTTAAAAACTGGGATTAGCACCCTTAAAAAAACCTTGGGGCACTTAGATAGCATAGAGTTCACTAGCCAAACTTGTGATTTCAATGAATCCCTCACGGGTTCTAGACAAATTAGATCAGAAAATAAATTAGAAAACAATTTACTAGCCAAATTTGTGATTTCAATGAATCCCTCACATATTGCAATTAAAGAAAACTCCCCCGAAAAAAAACTTTACTTTCAACAAAAATGTTTCCCTGGAATATGAATCATGTGCAACACTCAATTTAAATACTCTAATGATGTTTTAAAATGCTAAATCCATATATACAATCAAAAACCCATTTAAAATAATAAAAATTAAAATTTGGCAAGACCAAATTCCAACAAAACCTCCAAAACCTAAATTTTTGTTTCACATTTTCATCTAAATATTTACGGTTGCGTCATCACATCTAAAGTTGTATACATATTGAGTAAATTAGCTATCACATCTAAAGTTGTGTACATATTAAGTAAATGGGCTAAAAACAAATTGATTTTTTTTTTTTTCAAAAAAATTAATAATAATATTTAAATCTTATCTTTTCATAAAAATTAATAATAATATTCCTTGTATGACAAATCTATATTTACTTAAGTTTTAGATAATAAAAATAGATTAAACACCATAAAAAAAATTTAAAATCTAAAAACAGGAGATCTCCCCAAAAAAATATTGACCGAGTGTTACCCAAAATAACGAAAAATA
Organism: Pinus taeda; assembly: GCA_000404065.3. Classification (NCBI taxonomy): domain Eukaryota; kingdom Viridiplantae; phylum Streptophyta; class Pinopsida; order Pinales; family Pinaceae; genus Pinus; species Pinus taeda. The sequence continues at coordinate 22,329 of APFE031507722.1, forward strand.
CAAAATCTATCATCATACAAATTATGTTGTGACTATGGAGATACAACCTTGTAAAAATAACTTTGTAAAAATAGATAAGTTATTAATATACACATTGTAAGACATAATCGGCCGTCCAGCGAGACACTGACCTAGAATGGGTAATTGACAATATCGTAGAGGCGCGAACTCGGCTATATATATCGGGATGCAAGCGCGTCAATAGTATGTGCTTGTGCCCACTTACAACCCTTTTCCGTCCCTGCGTTCGCCTTCGGTGCTTTTCATTTCTTGTTCTTTCTTTTTATATTATATCGCCATGGATTCACGGCCTGCAACTGTTTTCGTTATCATAGTTTCTGCGATAATGGCTTCAGCTACGGCGAAGGACGTGAATCCGCAGCACAGCGATACGAGCGTCGCTAAATTTATCAGATCGTCGTGCCAGGTCACTCGGTATCCGCAGCTCTGTGTTTCGTCGCTTTCTCCATACGCCGGATCTCAGAAGCCCACGCTTTGCGATCTGGTCAAGGCGGCCATGAACGTGAGCCTCGTTAATGCCCGAACGGTTTCCGTTTGGGCAGCAGGCCTGAAAGGCAGAGGCGCCGAGATGAGTGAAAGAGAAAGAGCGGCGCTGAACGATTGTATTCAGAATTTCGATGACACCGTTGACGAGATGCAGAAATCTCTGAAGGAGATGGAGCGCTGCAACTTGAACCCTCAAATGAACGACATGCAGACGTTTATGAGTGCCGCCCTCACCGACCAAGACTCCTGCCTCAACGGATTTGAGGATGTGAAGGCGGCGGCGGGGAAGATTAGCGCGATGGTGAAAGTCCGCGTGCAGAATGAGTCAGAACTGATCAGTAACGCTCTAGCTCTCCTTAACATGTTCGCTCTTGACGCATTCGCCAACACCGGAGTTGATGATGGTATCCATGCGTGAATGCCCAAATGCCGCACTCAGTACTCTTCTAAATAAATAATATATGTAGTCAGTAATGTTTAATAAAATATATTTATGGTTTTGCTGCCACTGCTAACTCTTCACGACAGCCTCTACTAGTTTCTGTTTCCTAAAATGGGTGATTGGATTTGGAGTGCAATCATGGCGTTATTTCATATTTGAAGAAAAGTACTTTATGCGTATGGTTAAGCTTTTGTTTCATACAGGAATACTAACAACGATTTCATTTTTAAATATAAATATTCTTTTTAAGTCTAGTTTGAACTAATTTATTTCCGTTTCAATAAAGATTAGGTTTAAAACATATAGAGAAGGGGTTAAGGTTTCAGTTCTACTATGTCAAATAACATTTAACTAAATCAATGCATTTTTCAATAAATTTGTTTACATTTTTTATGATAAAATTGGTCTAATTTATGGTTTGAGCAGCGACAGGGATCTTTAGGTTTTCAAAATTATTTGGTGCATCAATTTTGTTGAAGAGTTTCGTACCGGTGACAGTCCCCTCTCACCATTTAATTTATTCTAAATTCTTTAACCTAAAATGTTAACCATTTAAATGTGTGGTTTGCACCTCACATTCAAATGTTATGGAAAACATTCCTTATAGGATTCATGAGGGACATAGAAGGTATAACTAATACCTCCTTACCATTAATGTATATTGGGAAATAAAAATGTTAATGCAGAAAGTTATTACAGATAAAAATGAAAGCAGAAAAAATAATATGAGAAAATGCTGTTGAACTAGAAGGTGATGATGCTCCTTATCAAGCCCATAAAAATGTGGGAATTAGTAGTTGTAGCAAGGAATGTCTCATCGTCTTTTATTTAGGTAGACATAGCTATTATATATTGAAAACCTTGTTTATCAAGCTTTTTCTAGAGAAGGCAATTGTGTAGGCTTAATTCATTTTCCATTTTATATAGCAACAAACTCCATTAGATTGTATATTTTGATCCTAATTCTTTATTGTTGAGTGCTCTGGTGTTTTGCGATGACAAAACATTGAGTGCTTTGGTGTTTTGGGACAGTGTTGTACATTTTGATACTAATTCTTTATTGTAGAGTGATCTGGGGTTTTGCAATGACAAAACATTGACCAGTAAAATTTGATTCAAAATAAAACAATATTTTTTTGTGAATTTTTATTATAATTTAATTTAGAAAAAAAATTAGAAGTTAATTTTCAATATTAATAGAGATTTTTTATTACTTAATATTATTTTTTTTAATATTTATATCATATTTATATTTTATTAAATATAAAAACAATTATAATTTGAACGGAAAAAATCTAATATTTCAAAGAAAATTAATAAAAATCCATAAAATGAAAAATGAGATTAACCCTACTTTAGAAAATCTTAAAAATATGCAATATTTAAAATAAGTTGTACTCTTATTTTAAGAAATATCAAATTCTTATTTTTTTAAAGTAGAAATCTAAACTATTTATTAGCTTTTGTCTGGCCAAATTGACTCTTGGTTATTTTGTGTTTTTTGGATTTTCCATTCCCTGAGTGAGCCTTGATGTTACATAATTTCCATGGTGTAGCGATTTTCATTTAAAAAAGTGGTTAATTTTGTAAGTGGTCAATAAGTGGGTGAGTGTTGTGAGCAACTCCTCTACTAAGTTGGGTCAAGGAAACAAGACATGTATTTCTATTGAGTTCATCTCTTATTTCATTTATTTATTTATTTATTTTATTTTTTATTTTAACTTTTACAAATTTAGTTGTGGGAAAGAACAACTGCATAGAGTTGTGAGTCTATGCAAAAGAGGGCATGAGCCAAAGAAGAGGGTGCAAAGGGCACTTTATTACATAAGCACGAAATTATTTTAACTTTAAACATAAAATTAGTGTCTAATATTAAATGAAGTCACTTTTTAATGTGTTTGAGAAATGAGTGTTAAGAAGACAATGGGTGTGCCAAGCAAGGAGAAAAAAAATTAATTCATAATGCTTTGCATCTCTGTATATATTTCCATTTAAGGGTGAATCAATATGGGTTCCTTTTGCTTGATTCACAGAGTAGAGCATCAAGCCTATCTTGAGTTGAAAGAAATCCATCCGTGATCTTCCTGTCCACACCTCACTGAATTATATGAAGTGTAGAGAGGCCATTTAAAAGTAATATGTGAACCATCAATAAGCATGGAGAGCCACATTGGAGTGTGCATGTTGACCGAGAAATAATTCTCAATATGGATATCACTCAGATGCCCATTCTCACTAGATAATGAGGCAACAGTGGCGAAGACAACAATAGAAGGATGGAGAGTCATGAAGGAGTACACACACGGGTAGCAAGAATGGCAGAGTGATGGGCATCAGAGGCAACATTGACTAGTGTGCAACAAAGGAATAAAACAAAGGAGAAAAAATGAACAATGTAGGGGAAATAAACATTCTCGTGAGTGAGAGTTGAGGAGAGCTCTGTGTGAGTGTGTGTGCTGTTGTGTGAGGCAATGTGAGCTTTTTCTCTAGAGAGAGGATGAGAGCCCCTTTGTAGAGGAAAGACATTAAGAGCTGAATGTATGAAATGAGAACAGAGGTTCGAGAGCAGTATGGTATTGTGGTGTCAAAGGTCGAGAGAGCCTAAGGAATAGAAGGCCGAAAACTAAGTGTATGTTGATGAAGAGAAAAGAAACAAGTGTTGTGTGCATTGTTAGGAGTGACTATTGTTGATCAGAGTAGTGGGCTGTTGTAGAGTGAGCAAAGAACATAGTTATATCATGTAGAGTGGTTGCCATCAACAAAGAACATTGAGTTCCTTATTAAGTGTGGGTTGGAACCTGCATACAACAAGTTGGTGCTTCCATATCTAGTGGATGTCTAAGAAGGCTTGGGGGTTCATTCCTCCTGCAAGTTGGTGCTTTCATAAATCCAAGGAGCTACAAGTTGTTTGTTGCAACAAATCCATTAAGTTGGTGCTTCACATGGTGCTTTTGGTAAGTTGGATGGGTATCTACAAATGGAGGGAGTTGGTGCTTCTTGCTAGTGGGTTCTAATAAATAATAAAAGGGAGTTGGTGCTTCATGTGAGTGGTGTCTCACAAAAATATTGATGTAATAGAGTAGGTGCTCTTATTTTACATCAATAACAACATCAAAATTTGGTGGTTTTTTCCTAAAAAGGTTTCCACGTAAAACCTCAGTGTCTCATGTGTTTTCTTCTCATGATGTGTATGTTGTGTTGGTTGATATGGTTTTGGTTATGGTTGTTAATGGTTTGTCACACATAGTGTATTCCAAGTTTGAATGAATTAATATAAATTGTCATAAAAGTTAGAATTAGCCTTAATATTGATTCATCCCACTTCTCAGAAATAAAAATTGTTTCCAACAATTGGTATTAGAGCATGGTTCCTTCAGGAATAACTTAATTGCTAGAAGGTAGATAAAATGGAAACAATGACTAATCGAATTTGGTTAACAACATAATGAGTTCCATTTTTAAATGGAATTGACTATGAGATTTGGAAGATTAGAATGGAGGCCTACATGATGATAGTCAATGATGACATTTGGATGTCTGTGATGTATTCAGAGAGGAATGAGTTCAATACAAAAGCCAAGGAAATCATCATGAAAGGGATATCTAAGCCAGATGTTGATAGAGTGAGGCATTGTGAGTCATCAAATGTAATATTGGACCTTGCAATAACTATATGGAGGAGAAAGGTACACATCTCAAGAGGAGGTTGAAGAACCATGATCCTAAAGTAGTGAACCTGAATCTGTAAAGGCTTCTAATGATGAGAAGAAGAGAAAGAAGAAGTTGAATAAAGAATCTGAGAAAAGATATGCTGAGAATATTGAAGATGTTCCTCTTAATGCTCAAGTTGCTTCTTATCACTCTCAAGATGATGATGAAAAATCAGAAGAGAGGCTAGGCTATTTTGAAGGTAATATGTTTCTTCGTGATGAATCTAAAGAAATAGGTTATTCATTAAATAGATTCATGTGAATAACTTTAAGATAGATATAACCATGCATCTAGTAGTAGTAATGAAGATATAACCACTTTAGTAGAAATAGAAAATGAGGGATCCTCTAAAGAAAAAGAGATTATATCCCATGAAGAGAATAGTGGTATCAATGGAATTGATGAATATGGGATACCCCTTAGACATGTGGAAGACTCGATGAAAACAAAGATGGTTTTAGATCTCTTTGGTGACTCTAGCACCTATGATAGTGAAGAGAAGTATTTGAATGAAAGTATCTACTTTAGAAAGAAAACGATCTCGTCTATAAAGGAGATCAAGGACCTATCAAAGGAAAATCTCAAGAAAGAGGAGAAATTGAAAATTTATGAGCTTGAGAATGAAAAGTTGAGCAAAACAATAATAAATCTTAATTCTCAACAAGAAGAGGCTAGCAGGCTAAGTGGCATGTTAGCCAATCAACTGAGTGAGAAGGAAGCCTACTATTAGAGACTACACATTGAAGTAGTATCATTGAGAAATGATTTAGAAAATTCAAATAAATAGTTGTCTCATTATCAAAATATTGAGGAGAGCAAGAAGGTATTAGATGAGATGCTTGTTAAGCAGAGATCCCCACTCATCAAGGCTAGTTTGGGTTTCAAAAAGGAATCAAGCTCTAATCCAAAAATGGATCCTAGCTAAACCTCTAAGCCTAAAAGACTGCATACAAGAGGTAAAAGATGCTGAATGGCACAAATCCTTTGTAAATCAGAGGAAAATGAAAGTCCCAGGTTGCTCTCAAAAATAGTCTGACTGCAGAGATCTGCTCATTCTAAATCCTACGCAACTTAAATGGGAGAAAATGGACTTCAGATGAAGAAGTTATCACATGATGAAGTTTCCCTTTATCCTTTGAAAAAGGGGAAAATTCCATTAAAAATGGCCTAAAAGGTTGTTTGAGGAAATCGCGTCGCATAAGGCAAAAAGGAGGACTTAAGCTTGGGCAGAAGGGACCCCTGATCAATGATCTCTGATGATCAGATTGGCGGATTGGGTCGGAGGCAGGCATATGCACCCATAAGGCAAATGCCCATGGTCAATGTGATAGTGCAACTGTGATCGCCAATATCGGTGGATCGCTGTTGGTGATCCCAAAAGGGAAGGACCCACGAGTTGTGCAACTTGTGACTGTGATCGTCGATGTTGGCAAATCAGCGTCGACGATACCAAAAGGGAAGCCCCTGGACCATGCGACTTGCGACTGTAATCGGGACCTGACCCGATAGGGTTTAAAAGCCCGATTTCATAAAATTTCAAATCTGAGAATTCATATTTTCCTTTGTATATTGTGTTTAATGGATTTTTGGCCATCGACCATGCCGCTGAAGTGATTGCAAGATGTGATGGAAGGTGGACCCGGTAGGGATTTTAGGGGCGATTTAATGGAATTTCACGTCCAAATTTCACGCTCGATAGTTCTTTTCCTGTGTATTTCCATTTCAAGCCCGAAACACAGTATTTCGTGGATTTTTGCTTGAAAGGAGGCCGCCAGTTCATTTTCCATGGGAAAGTAGCCATCATTCCCTATGCCACGCTGCAGGTGGGCGTTTCTGCAATAGGGATGCATTTTGAAGCGCGAAGAGGTAGCCACGGAAAGAATGATTCCTCATGATCAAAGTGATGGAGGAACAACAGTGGAAGCCATAGAGTCAGCGGATTCCTTAAAAGGCCAGAGATCCAAGCTGAGAAGCAAGTTTTTCCTTTCAAAGAGATCACAGCAGAGTCGAAGAGCTCACGCTGTCACATCCCATAGCCACAGTACTGATAGAGGCATAAAGCCACCAGAGATTGGGGTGATTGTGAAAGGGATGTTTCCTGAAGATGAGGAAGGGACAAAGAGCCTGTGAGTTTGAGCTCCAGAGAGCCACGAGAGCATGGAAGGCTCAACAACATACCAAGAGTCGAGTAGCCAAAAAGTCGGAAGCTCACCTCAAAGAATGCAAAGAGCTCAATGGAGAGCATGTTGAATGCTAAAAGTAGTAGCTGAGAGCCGAGAGAGTAGAGAAAGCTGAAGATTTACTACGCAAAGCATCTAAGGGAGCCTTGGGGGTCACTTGAAGTTCAAGTGAAAAGCCAAAGAGCTAAAGGTTGTAGAGGGCCAAGAAGTTAGAGCCAAAGAGCTAGAGGACAATCCAAAGCTAGAGATCCAGAGCTAGAGCCAAGAGTTAGAGCTAGAGCCGAAGAGTTAGAGCGAGACCCGAGAGCGAGAAAGCCGAGAGCTTCAAGAGACACGAGATAACATGGTGTCTGAACCCATTGTTTCTGTGAAAAATAGTAGGAGCTGAGCCAAGAGCTTGTAAAAAGGACTTATACCATAATCCCAGAGATCCTAGTTGAGTTGGCTAGAGCTCAAGGAGAGGTAGCCCAAGAGTTTTGGGTGAACTCCAAATTAAATTGTTGTTCTGTGTGTTTTGTTTCTTGCTGCACTAGTATTTATTGTATGTATTTACATATCAGCATACACATCAGATTTTAAAGCACATAAATAGCCAACAATAAAAATAAGCATATACCTATATTTTCAAGCATTTCTTAATTTTGCATTGGTTAGTCTTAAAGACTTGGGAAAATTTAAAGCTTTGCAAGTGGGAGAGGTTCTTGTAAGTTAGACAAGAAGCCCAAGTGGCCCATTTTCAAATCAAGCTCCAATAAGGAAATGAATGAAGGTTTAACTATCTAAGTAAGGGTAGTTAGAGGTTGCAATAACAACAAAGGAAAATAGGTTGTTGGATAACAACAGTGGAAGGATAAGAAGAAGCAATAGAAGAAAGCCAGGTAGCTACAAGAAAAAATGCAAGGCATAATTCTAGACTACTATAGATGGTACATAAAGAACCAATAGAAGTTATTTCCCCCTCAAGGACAAAACCTTCTAGAAAATGTAACTTCGGTCATCAAAATCCTTTTTATGGGTATTGCTTTTCTTGCCATAATTTTGGACATAAAGCCATGAACTGTAGATTCCATTCATGAAAATAAGATATGTTGGGTAGGAGCAACCAAAGAATGCATAATGAGGCTAGGATAAGGCATGTTTGGAGAGATAGAGGTTTTGGCAAGATTGCTCGAAGATATGGCAATTACTTTTCCCCATTCTTAAGCCAAATTGAATGATACAATTATGGCAGCTTTGGGCACAAGGAAGTAGGTTGTAGACATGAGAAGTCGAATCATGTGCCCCAGATGATGCGACAAAATGAAGCATGTCATCCATTAAGGATGAATAGAGATAAAAGAGAAAATGAAGCCAATTTTGTCTTCAACACTCTACATCAAAAGGACATGTAGAGTAAAGGAAGGAGATAGTTCTCTATAGTCTCCATCTGCAATTACCACAAGCCTCAAGTGAAGAATCGAAGTGACAACCCAATTTCCATTCTCTTACAAACAAATGAAAAAGGAGGAAAGAGGATTTGGGCTAAGAAACAAGACTTGAAGGAGAATTTCCCTCTTGCCATGTGCAGCCAAGGAAAATTCAAAACATGGGAAAATAAGAGGCTAGATGATAATTCCTCTATCTCGAATTGACCTTTGAAGGTATGGAAGAAGGTGGAGGATGATCTTCTCAGGGTGAGTAAATCCTTTATTTTTCTTTAGTAAAGGAGGATAATGGCCTCAAGGGAGGCCGAATAAGTTAGATGGAGGAAGCTAGATGGAAAAGACAGAAAGGTGAATCTGATTTGTCAAGGTATGGTCAAGTCGTCATGCTGATTATAGTAATGTAATTGCTTATTTCAAATTTATTAGCATTGAAGGAGAGAGGAGAACAACAACCATCAATAGTTCATGCAGAGTACACAAGAATATACTATGTTTCGGGAAGAAGAATATGGGCTGCAGTAGAAGTATGGAATGACAGGAAGCCCACAGTGAATTCAGGTCCATAGGATCAATCACAAAATGTAAAGAAGCAACTATAGGAGATCAAAGAGCATTGGATCAAGGGGTGCTGATTTGATAGCAGTAGCAAGCAACAATTTCCAACCTTAGAAAGATAGATTGTTGTGTAAATGAAAGGTTTGCATGTTGGTTGAAATACCATTATTTAATTTCGGTTGTGTGTTTGATTATGCCTAACAGCCTTGTGTTCATGAAATACAATTGGTATAATCTTTCATGTCCCTTAGTGTTCAATTAGTTTCACTATGACAATTGATGGTCTGGGTTCATATGGAGTAGCCTTTGTGTGCAAGTGGGAATTTATTTATGATAAAGAGCTATAAGAGGTTTCCTAGTACAACATCCAATTTGTATCTATTTCTTTGTGAAATTAGTATTGTTTAAGCAATGGTCCATGTTTTGAGGTATGATCTCAGGGGGAGAAGTGGTTGAGATGCTTAAGAGAAGTAAGCGCAGTCTCAGTAGCTACAACAGTGGTGTAGAGAAAGCTCAATGCATCACTAATGATTGGTATTTGTAGTAGCAACAAGACCATGAGTAGTTTAGGTGCTATCAATTCCTTTTAATTCGTTCAAAAATATGCATTAGTGGAGAGAGTACTTAACCATCATCTTAAGGCATTCATAAATAGAGAAATTCAAATCAGAGGTAGTATACGTTCAGGGAGGGCATATCACATATGTACAATTTATAGAGAAGCAGCTAGATTTTGGGTTATTGAAATCCAATGATTACATGGAGAAAAAAAAGGAATCTTATATCCCTTTACCATTGATGACAAAGGGGAAGAAAATTATTGGAGAAGTTTTGATGGCCCATGCAGAGGAGAGAAATCCATTTATGTCTCATGCTAAGAGAAGTGTGGGAGAAGCATGAGGATTGGCCATCAAGTGATGATGAGGTTGAGATGTTGCCATCAATGCCAAAAGGGGGATATTGTTGGACAATTTTCATTGTTTGGATGGCTAGTGGTTTCAAGTGTGTTGGAATTGATGTCAAAAATCATGCCCGAAGATGTGTTGGGAAGATTGGCTTTGTCTAGCTCTTGGTAGGAGTGTTTCCATTGATTTCAAGCAAAATAGCATACAGGTTTATGGAAACATATATTAGTTTTTATGTCCACTAGGCTAGTTGTGATGGCAACAAATGTTTCAAGCTGAGGGAGAGTCCCATAGTTACTGTAGCCTCTAGTAGAGAATGATCATAATAGTAGGATTATTGGAGAAGCCATAAAGTGATGACTATGGTGGTTGGGAGTCTCAGACTTTTGAGGAGGTTCTTCCTCAAGATATTAAGTCAGATACTCTTGGAGATGGCACAATTGGTTAGTGTGCTGAAAGAACTCTCCAATGGTATGCAGAATCTTGCAAAATGCCTCCGAAGAGTAGGTTCTAGGAAGAAGAAGAAGAAGAAGAGCCAAGGTGGAAAGAATGTCAAAGAGTTTGGAGTCATTGTTTAGGTAGAAAATGGGCTCAAATCATACATCACACCTTCTCCACTGGAAGGTTCTCTGAAAGAGATTTCCAACAGTATGTGGAAGTCCATAAATGGCCATCAATATCAAAAGTTATTGATTGTCAAAGTTACTCCTAAGCAGGTCGAGATATCGGAGCAAGCTCACATATTGGGACCTCAGGAGGTTAGAATTTTGGAGGGTTGGAGTTTTTGGAGCTGATTCTCAGAAGTTGATATCAGAAAGGCTATAATATCATACCTTGGTGGTTTATTTCCTCAGAAGTTTATTTAAAAGAGACCCAAAAGGAGTAGGTTGAATATCAGAGCTTGTTTTTGAAATGTTAGGCACATCAGAATCTCATAAGGTTGAATATCAAAGTAGGCTAGAACCTCGGAATATTAGAAACTCATAACTTCTTAATAATTGAATCATGAGAAAGTTTAGATACAGGGAGATTCTGATAGTGTTGGCACTTGGTCATTGTCATTGGTTGTGGAGTAGAGGTTTCAATGGAATTCTAAAATTCTTGAAAAGTGTTAAGGTTGCGAAGATTAGGAATTAAAAAGGATCTCATTCCAAAACCAAAGGACTGAGGGACCCTTTCTCTCTCCTCCAATGGGACACATGGCAGCAGGTGGTTAGTGTTGGGAAGCTAACAAGGCAGATGATGTTAGCATGATGTGGCAATACATTGGACATGTGGAAGTTAAATTCAACATTTTGGGTGGCCTAATGGGGAAAGTATTGGTGACATATGTCACCACTAAGGAGATTCCATGTGGAAATTCTAACATCAGCTTGACGTGATCTCAAAGGTCGTATATCAAAATTAGGATACCTCATAACTCCTATGTAAATGCATATTTGAGAAAGGTTACGATAAGAGGAGGCTTCTAATATTGATTGACATTTTGTACTGGGGACTAAAAGAACTAGGAGTGAAGAGTAGTGCTTAGTACCTAAGTGATATGGAGTATTTTAGAAGACGGAGACATCGTAACTATGTTCTAATTCCTTTTTGAAAAATTTGTGATACAGGGAGCTTTTGATGTTGAGTGACACTTGGTCAAGGGGACCCAAAATTACCAAGGGTGCAAAGAAGGCTTAACATCTAAGTGTTATGAAGAATTTCAGAGGTTGGAGTTTCTGTAACTCACTTGTAATTACTTTTTTGTGAAAGACTTGATGAGTGGGAGCTTTGATTTTGTTTGGAACTTGGTCATGGAGATCCAAGAAACCTAAGGGCATAGAGAAGATATTAGCACCTAAGTTCTATGTGATGCCACGTGGGAAGTATTTCGTAGGTAAACTTTCAAAACTCCTCCGTAATTGTAATTTGTAGAGAATTTTTGATACGAAGGATTCTAATGTGTTGTCGTTTAGTCGTGAAATCCCAAAGAACCAAAGGAGAGAGAAATAACAAGAGGAGAAAGGCACTTGGGAGGATCCTGAACGCCTTAACACCTAAGTATTATGCCCCCGGTCATACGCAGTGGTCCTATGGTAGAAAATAGGCTAAGCATAATCATAAGAGGGGATAAAGGCATCAAAATATTGTAATATTGTAATATCATTTTAATGAAATGTTATGATAAGTTGTAGCTCTGAAATTGCACTATGGTGTAAAATATTTGAAATGGAAGAACAGAGGTGTATGGTAGATAGATGAGTTAGAAAAAAGGACCATGATCGCTGAGAGGAGTTGGTGGATAGAGTCAAAGGGAACTTTTGAAGGCAGGAGATAGAGACATAAATCATCGGGACAAGGTAGTGAGGACCATGATTCATAGCGAAGAGCGTCAGGTTTGTCTTGAGTTGAAATAAATCCATCCATAATCTTCTCGTGCATGCCTCATTAAATTAAATGAAGGATAGAGAAGCCATCTTGAAGTACTGTCCAAATCTATGAACCATGAATAAGCATGGAGTGCCTCATTAGAGTGTGCAGGAGGACCCAAAATTAATTCTCAGTATGGAGATAACTCAAATGCCCACTATCATCGGATAATGAGGTAGCATTGTCTAAGACAGATGCAACAATAGGATGGAGAGACATGCAGGGGTACACACTTGGGTAACATGAATGACAGAGTGATGGGAAGCAGAGGAAACATCAACCAGTGTACAAGAGAGGAACAAACTAGAGGAGCATACTTGAGCAATGTGGGGGAAAGAAACATTTTCATGAGTGAGCTGCGAGAAGAGCTCTGTGTCAGTGTACGCAACGTTATGTGAGACCAAGTGACTTTTTCTGTAGAGAGAGGCCCAGAGTTCCTATGAAGAGGAAATACCCTAAGATATAAATGTATTATGTGAGAACAGAGGGCTGAGAGGAGTGTGGTGTTGTGGTGTGAGAGGTCGAGAGAGCCTAAGGAATAGAAGGCCAAGAACTAGGTGTATGTTGATGAGGAGTAGACAAAATAGTGGTGTGTGGGCTCCGATGAGTGGTTATTGTTAAGGAGAGTAGTGGGTTGCTTCAGAGTGAGCAAAGTGAGAAGAGAACATAGTTGATATTAGGCAGAGTGGGTGCCATTGAAAGAGAAGATTGAGTTCCTTATTGAGTGAGGGTTAGAGACAACACACAACAAGTCAGTGCTTCCATCTTTAGTGGGTGTATGATAAGGCTTGGAGGTTGGTTCCTCATGAAATTTTGTTCTTTCATAAATCCAAGGAGCTACAAGTTGGTTCTTGCAACAAATTTTTGAAATTGGTTCTTAACATGGTGCTTCTGTTAAGCTCGACAGGTGTGTACAAATGGAGGAAATTCGTGCTTCCTGCTAGTGGTTGGTAGAAATCAATCAAAGGGACTTGGTTCTTCGTCTGAGTGGTGGCTCACAAATAGATTAATGTAATAGAGTAGGTGCTCTTATTTTACATCAATAACAAAAATAATCTTTGGTGGTTTTTTCCTGAAAGGGTTTCCATGTAAAATGTTTGTGTCTCATGTGTTTGTTGATCATGATGTGTATGCTTATGTTGGTTGATATGCATCCTGTTATGGTTGTTAATGGTTGCTTACATATAATGGATGCCAAGTTTGAATGAATAAATATAAATTGGCATAAAAGTTAAAATTAGCCTTAATACTGATCAACCTCCTACCTCACTATTAACATTGTTTCCAACAATTATACTTAAATTTTCTTTCTAGTTTTACTTTTAATTTTATCTAGTCAAAATGTTTATATAACATAACATAATGGGAAATTGCAACATCTTTTCTATAAATGCCTCCTCCCACCTTTACCCACTTTCACTAGCTTTCAAGGGGTAAACATGACATGAGGATCACTATGATATGACTCAACCTCTTATGTGACTTTAAGGAAATGAAGTCGACAACTGAAGACCTTACTGACCTTCCTTAGGTGCCACAAGACCTCGAGGAGTAACTCAATGATCTAGGTGGATGTTAGTGGCCACTCGCCTATCCCACTTGGACCCCCACAAATGTCTCTTTCAGTTTTCTAGTTTCCTTAATTGTAGAACAATTTACTATTTTTACCAGGTTTTCGGGTCGTGAAATTCCGGAGCGGTTTTGAGGCCCTAAACAATGTTTTTTTGTAAACATTGGGAGCAACATGGGTCCACGGACCAATGTTCCTCTTCCAAAAGTTTTAGTCCTCAGATAGATCTTTCTATCAAGGTATTGTGTGTGTCAAACGGAGATCGAATGCAAAATTAAGGACCCCAGGAAGTTGATCGACCAATTTACCCAAAACGGGGCCCATAGTTTGGCACCTCATCTCCTAGGGTTAGGTTTTTGGATGTTTATGGTTTTCTATTATTTATCAACAATAAATAGGCATTTGAGCCCCATTGTAAGATAGTTCCTAGGCATGTAGCTTCCACATCTCTTCTCAGAGATAAGCTACCATCGCCCTAGCTAGTTTATTTCCATTTTTATTTATAAGCAATTTTAGTATTTTACAGCAATGAAATGAAGTATTATTTATGTTGCATCTCTGTATGGTTATATATGTAATTTGTTGTGTTCTTGTTTAAATCTGGATCAATCGCATCACAACAGTCTATTTTTTTATTTTTTTTTCTTTGCATGTCCCCAATGTTGTCAACATATAAGGAGCTAGGGCTTGAACTGGTCGAACCTTTGCAAGTCTAGCCTCACAAATCCTGATAGCCTCCCATGGCGAATGAAAAGAAAGATGCAGGTGATCCTATAAATCTTGTTCGAAGAAGCCCTCAAGCGACAAAGGAACACAATGATGGAAACATTTGCCCAGATTGTCACACGGAATGAATCGAGGTTGCGGACAAGATTGACCTCCCTAGTATCTAATGATATCTAGTGACAAACAAGCCAATAAAAAACTATCTTTCTCTAAATATGCAATTAAAAATAAAGGAAAACAAGTGTTTTAGGCCTACCTTGGGTCCAATGCACGTTTGTGGAAGCCTCGCTCCTTTGATCCAAATGATCTCCCTTGTAGCAAGCAAGTCTGCAAATACAAACAAGCAAACAAATCAAATAGCACCTGAAAAGCCAATGTCATAAAGCATATCCATCATAATGATCAAGGAATTTATGAAACAAACCACATAAGACAATTTTTTGAGAAAAATGAATCTGATTGTATTAATTCAAATCAAAGAAGAACTTTACAACCTATGCTTTGATGTTGTACAAGTTCCTCCCAGTGTCCAACAAGAAGTCTCCTCTACTTTGACAAGTTTCACTCACTTCCCAATGAAGAAAAAAAGGTATGTGATCTCTCCTCTCAAGCTTAACTAGGAAGTTTCAATTCCATCAGCATTTACCCTAAAAATGTTCAGCTTCTAACCTCCCCAGTAACTAACCCAATGCCTTAATTTATACTGCAATGGAGGGAAGTTACTAGGTCCTCCTTCAAAGGGATAAAGCCCTCCTTCAAAGGGATAGCTCCTCTTATCAAGGATTAGCTCCTTCTCTTTTGAGATGCATGAACCACCTTGGAGTGAACAATCCACGTCAAAATTCCTTCTAGAATCATCTAGAATTAACCCAAAGTGAGTTTTTTAGAATAAACTTGCGCCTTTTTGACTTTCACAGGGGTACGCACCCACCCCTTTACAGACAAAGCATGCAGATACGTAGGTAACATAAACAAAGGGTGCGGGCTCGCAGGCAAAAGTGAGAGAAAGTGCGGAACCAGAGCTTTATTGATTTTTAATGTCTTTCTCTCATTTTCAAAGTTTGACATGAAGAGCTGAGGTCTGAGACTTGCTTAGGAGGACAATATAAGTGATGATAGACCCATATTGACTGCAAATAGTCATGGTGACGACATTTTTGTGTAACAGATTGCCCCCTAAAGTGCGAAGTCTATAGTAGATGAGGATTTCATTTATCATTTAGGAAGAGTGAAGTACTTTATCATTTCTAGGATCATCTTGTGGAGAGCCCGGTTGGAACCCGTAAAAACATTCGATGCAATATATATATATATGAGATCATATCATCGCTGAGGTAGGCATTCCCATACTCAAATCAAAACTGACTAGAAAACTAACTACTGCTCTGATATAGGAATGATCTTGTAGTACATCACAAGTATAGACACATATAGACACAGTATGGATGCAGCCATTTGTTTATGAATAGCCCACAGCGTAATGAAAACAAAATTCCTCGCAACCTGGATGGTGGAAACTAGATCCAGGGTCTTCATTTCTACTTCCCGAAATAGTACGATTCTGTCCGTGTGAATGAATGTGTCGAAGTCGAACATGGTAGAAACCACTTGATTACCAGTCAATGATGTAAACTGTTAACAAGTGTGAGAGAAACCACCAATAATGACAATGGCTCTCAAAGTACTCAGTACAATCCATGATATGTGATTAGATGTGTTGATGTCAAACATGTCACGGAATCCTTTGATCGAAGGTCAATGATGCAACCTATCGCCGAAGGTGAGAAACCTTCCATTGAGGCATGCAGATCCCAAGATACTGACGATTTCTAGATCATCTTTCTAGATAAAGAGTTGAAGTCGATAGAAAGCGATCCGTTGTAGGCAAGCCTACAACATGAAATCATAGATCAAGTTTCAAGAAATTTAGTTGCAAGGACTGACTCAGGGATGGTCAAGATGGATGACATATATTTTGCAGATGAATGGATTATTTGCACTGACCTCTTGAACACATAATGACACAACAGATGGTTTGGTGAAAATTGACCCAAAGTTAATACCCAGAAATCGGCTGAAGACTTTCAATGTGGTTTGATCAACTGTTAGGAAAAGGATTTCCCACCCAGGTGAATGAAAGTGTCTTGTTCAAGAGTGCTTACAAGTATGACAAACAAGCTCATTTTTCTCTCTTTTCCCCCACCATTTCTGGCAAGTACCTCTTTATTTTTCTACAAGCTTGAGGAGGATAACATTTACTTGATTATAAGCTCATCCTTCGGATGAGTCCAACTTAGTTTAAATGCGGACCCTAAGAAGGAGTGGTCCGTTCCTATTTGTAATGGAACAGGTCCTTTACTGTCAAAATTTAATGAGTCCAGTATAGGAGAAACTCGACATTTTTCAATTTTAGAGAGTTTGAAAAACTTAAGAAGACTCCAGGGTTGACCTTTTTCATAAATCTGTGTCTCCCAAGCCCGAAAAAGTATAAAATAATACTTGAGATAACCGCTTGATCTTTACAACCAAGGAGTACTTTCGTAATTAGTGCCTCTGATCCGAAAAGGTAAAAAAGCAATCAATGACACGTCATTTTATGACCAATATGGAATTCAAAATGACAAAAATTTGGCAATCTTTTTGTGTTTTTACGGTCAGAAAAGGGATATAAGTGGACCGTATTTTTAGTTTCATTTTAACTTGCTTAAAAAGAAAAACTCGGCAATCTTTTCATGTTTTAGGAGTCAGAAAAGAGCTTAAAGGTGACTCTAATGTTTTTTCGCTGAAAATGACCGATTTTGCCTGAAAAAATCGTTATCCTGAACAAAAACTCAAGCATTACTTATACCTGTTTAAAATGGATAAAAATGTTGCAAAAATTACCTTTTCAAAGTGAAACATAAACAAATTTGGAATTTATTTATTCAAAAAGCTTATAAAAAGGGCTTCCGTCAATTCATTTTTACTGTTTGAGATTTGAGTGAGAAAAGAGGGCTTTTGGTCAGAAACTTCCCGTGAAGATTGCAGAAAATCCATCCTCCGGAATTGAACGTCATCTCCTCTAGGTAATCCACATCATCCTACTCTTCATTTCCATCTGTTTAAAATTGTTTTTTTAGGGATCCATTTTATTTTTTAGGAGGTTTTTAGGTTCAAAAACCCACGCGCGGGGGCCGGCGGGTTTACATAGGGGACCTACATACCCCAACATTTTCATAGTGGGAAAAAAGTTGGGGGTACGCCCCTGCCATGAAGGAAAGGTGCGGGCCCATGCACTGTCCCTAACCAGAGGGTGTGTACCCCGCGCAAAGGTTTTAAAACCTAATGAACTCAAAAATCACCGAAAAATTTCGATTTTAAATATTCTAATTCGCCTTTTTATTGGATGTAGGATAAACATCATGCTTGATTGGAGAGAATGGGAGCATGAGGACATAGATCTTGCCGCGATGAATCATCAACCTTCGATTGATGCATTGAAGGCATGTGGCTTGTTCAAATTTTGGGCCATACCTGGCATGAGGGCCCAAGTGGACTTTCTGCAGCGGATGGTGGATAGATGGAGCATACAGGACCAGTTCTTCTTCATTGGTGGTCACCAGCTCGAAATACAGCCGACAGACGTATACTTTTTGACCTATTTGCCTAAGAGAGGTGAACATTTGACTCTATTTGGGACTAGGGCAGGTGGCCAGTCTGTTGATAGCCTCCGGCTAGAGTACTGCAATGTCTAGAACAGAGACAAAGGGATAGATATTAAAACCATATCATGTCCTGAACTCATGGTATTTGCGTTTATAGTTACCAAACTTTGCGGGAGCTCAACACTACATATAGCCACTGGATCCCAGATGCGGATGACAGTTGATTGCTTTCGAGGCACCATTTTCAACTAGTGCGATGTTGTGTTGGCTAATGTGAAAGGCCAACTGACCAGGGCCAAGAACGAAGAACTGAAGACCTTTGGATATGGTGCTTTAGTTGTGAGCTTTCGTCTGGAGAGGGTTCTGATGTTGATCCCGCAGCACCTCACTGTTGGAGTTGGAATTCCTCGAGAGCCCAAACTGATGCGATGGGTTGAAGTTATGGCTCGTCATCCTGATGAGGGGACAGAGGTCGCTCGATTCAAACTTGAGTATTTCCAATAGCTAGAAAACTAGATTTCTGTTATCTAGGACATTCCTTATGCTGGGGTAGATTTTCGCGGTGACCCAGACATGGCTCTTCCACTAGGAGAGAAATGGGATGACTCAGGTAAAATCATTTTCAACATTTTGTTAATTTTTTTTTTTGTTTTTATCTCGTCCCAAAATTGATAGTAAAAGTTTCAAATGTAGATGCAGGACCACGGCGACCAGCCGCTCTCCGACCTTACGAGAGAAAACAACCAGTTGCAGCGGCACGAACCCCACAAGACGAATCAGCAGAGACTTTGGCTGAGTTGCAGAGCCATCTAGAGTGTTTGACAGGGGACATTCCGGAGACCGGCATAGATGACATTCCTTGCCGACTTCAGCGCTATGTGATTGGGGTCCCAAGACCTTTTAGGAGGTTCCTTTGTAAGGTGGCCCGTGCAGTGGTTTCTTATCGAGATCATCACGAGTGATAGGATGATCGCCTATTGTAGTCACATATGACATTTTTGCTTTTTGTACTTATCATTTTTGCTGATCAACCTATGATCGAGGACGATGTATATTTTGACACATTCCTATATTATACTCTATCACTATTACTGGCTTATCTTGTTAAACATGTTATGGAATGCTTTTACATTTACTTGTATCATTATTGCAAATGTCTACTTATCATCTGAGAAGCAATTGCATCTGCTAATGTATTTAAAGATCTTGGAATATGCTGATATTAAATATAGTCAAATTCACGTTCCAAGAGATGCACTCTCAAAAGTAATCTCAATAACACTAGATTTCTAATGGCATATACTCCATTAAGCTATAACACAAAGAGTTTCGAATCTAACCTCACTATCAAACTCTGAATCCCGAATGAAATAGATTCAGATAGTAACTCAATCACTGCACTATACTCTGCAATGTTGTTCATTGTTTGACCGAGGCTTACCCCATGAATAGATACCAACTCGTCAGAGGGCGAATAAATAACCCAAGCTGCGGAATAAATGTTCCGTGTACTACGACAAGCACCATCAGCAAAACCAATGTATGTTTGGAGAGGCGTCGACATCTGCAATATTAAGAGTAAAACCAAGATAAGCAGGAATAATGATGAAAAACGCTCTCTAAGCTGAGCACAATTTTTAATCTAAAACACACCAACTAGAAAGAAATCTAACCTAACTAAAAATCTCCACACCCATTTTAAGCATAATACCTCTTCAGGTAAAGACCATTTCTGGGTTTACCTAAAGAGTCACCGTCAAAGTCTACCAATTCATAGGCCCCTTTTGATAGCTTTCACTTGACAAAATAGGGACCATGCCACATAGGCACGAATATTCCAACGCCTAATTTATCATTTGCCTCATCGTACAATAAGACTAGATCTCCTTCCGAAAAATTTCGAGGGGTCACATTTCGATCATACTGAGCTTTGATACGTTTTGCATGAGTTTCGATCACTAATGCAGCATCACGTCGATTCTCATCTAATTGAGCCAAGTATAACAAACGTCTTTCCTCTTCGGAAGTGACTGGAAGTAATTCGATGGCCATTCAAAATGACGGGATTTCGCACTCAATGGGTAACACAACTTCCAGACCAGAAACTAGCTGGAAAGGAGTGAACCCTGTTGACGTTTTTACTGAGGTTCGATACGCCCAAAGCGCTGAAAATAACATATTATGCCAATTCAACTGGTGAATTCCAATGATTCGTCGGATCATGATGACGAGAACTTTGTTGATGGCTTCAACCAGACCATTAGCTTGTGGATAATAAGGAGTTGAACTATCGTGACGCAAGCCAAGCTGGCCTGTAAGTTCAGTCATCATAACGTTTCAGAAATGATGCCCATGATCAGTGATAATCGCTTGTGGAACACCAAACCTAGCAATTATATGATTGAACACGAAAATCACAGCTGTTTTTCCATCTACCTAAAATGTAGGCATCGCCTTGGCCCACTTGGTAAAATAATCTACCGCAAGGATGATATACGCATGCCCCCCAGCTGAGTGAGGGTTACATGTAATAAAATCGATACCCCATTTGGGAAAAGGACCAATGGAAATTATAGGGTGGAGGGGAACAGGTGGAGCGCACATCTTTCGATAAAAGATTTGGCAGTTGTGGCATTTGCGGACTGCGTTAATACAATCTTTAAACATAGACGACCAAAAGTAGCCAGCGCGCAATATCTTTTGGGTTGTGGCATACCAAGACATATGACCGCCACACGCTCCAGAGTGACAGTTATTTAGGACCCTTTCAGATTCCTCATGAGTTAAACAACATCAAAAAACAGAGTCTGCCCCATGACGATAAAGAGTATCTGCAATAATTTTGAATTGTTGGGACTGGAATCGTATTTTTCAACGTTCTGACCATGAAATTTCCGGCTAAAAGGATTGGGTTTGGATATAACCGATGATATCTCCATACCACGGATCTAAAGTGTTGATTAGAAATAAGGATTCATCTGCAATGGGCTCCTCTGCTACAGTTTCCGTGTCAGCACGCGGGAAGTCACTCATTAACTCCACAAAAACTAAAGATTTCTTTGACTTAGACTTTTCAGATTCCAAGTCGAACTCCTGCAGGATCAAAATCCATTTGGAGTACTTTCCCCCTAGAAATTGCTTGGTCAAAATATACATCATAGGGTTGCAATTAGAAATGACCGTAGTTTTGCGTAGTAAAATGTAATGATGAAAACGTTGGACAGCTTGAATGACTGCCAATGCCAATTTCTCCACATGTGAGTATTTTAGCTCAGTTGGATTTAAAGTTCGACTAAGCTAATATATCACATGTTCAGTACTGAATTTATCTTCCTGAACTAACACCATTCCGATGGTGGAATGGGAGGCAGCGAGATACAAGTAGTCCTGGTTGTAGTTGGGAGGATGCAATAACGGTGCATGGGTCAATGCATGTTTTAGTGCATAAAAGGACTTCTCAGCTATCTCATCCCAAAAGAATGGCACATTCTGTTTCAACAACTGGGTAAAACCCTTTGTGATCTCGGCGTAGTTACGAATGAATCGTCATAAAATGTTTGCTTTCCCTTGCAAACTTTGGAGTTGGTGAAGACTCGAAGGAGGAGACAATTTGATAATGGCTTCGACCTTCAAGGGATCGACGCGAATTCTGGATTTCGAACCAACAAACCCCAATAAACGACCTGTTTTGATACAAAAAACACACTTGTAGGGATTCAACCGAATCCGATAATGCCTACATCTCATAAATATTGCGCGTAAATGGATGAGATGATCAGCTCGATGTAATGAATGAGCAGGCAAGTCATCGATATAGGGTTGCACAATGTGCTTGATATCATGAAAAGCATAAGACATGGCCCTTTGAAAAGTTGCCCCGACGTTCTTAAGCCCAAAAGGTAATTTGCAATAAGAAAATGTCCCCCATGGACAAATGAAAGTTGTTTTTAGTTGATCAGTAGGTAGACTATTGATTTGATTGTATCTGGAAAAGCCTTCCATGAAGGAGAATATTTCACTTCTGGAACAATCATCAATTATTTGATCGATATAGGGAGTTGGGTAATTGTCCTTTGGACAGGATCGATTAATGTCCCTGTAATCGATACAGATTCTTATTGTGCCTTGCTTTTTGTTAACAGGAACAATATTTGATACCCAATCCATTAACGGGATCGGATAAATGAAACCTGCTTTGAGTAATTTTTCAACTTTTGGTTTATTTGTAGCAGCGTTTCTTGGGTAGATCTGACGCAAACGTTTCCGGATGGGTTTAACATCCAGGTAAGTTTTAATTTCATGAACAACAATTGCTGGGTCAATTCCTGGCATTTCCTCATATGACCAGGTAAACACGTCGTGGAATTCTTGAAATAGGACCTTACATGTTTGAATTTCATCTTCCGTACAAGAGGCACCTATATGAACGTTTTCAACAATTCCAGGCTTAACGTAAATGTCAAGAGGAATAGTTCGAGAAATATTTCCCAAGTTCAACTCTGAATCAGGATGTTTCATTGGATTCTGAGCTTCCTTGACATATTCAGTCGTAAAAATTGATGAAAAATTATTTTCGAAATGATCACTCTCGGGTAAAAACGAAGATCTAAGATGAAGATCTTCCCATGGTAAATCATCGACACATAGGATTTCACGAATTTTCTCATCTATGTGAACAAGTTCAGAAAATGTTATTGAGTCTAAGTTTGATGTTGAAAATGATTCCTCATGGACCACATTCATTAAGTCAATTTTGGTTGAAGATGTGTCGGAGAACGTCTGCATGGCCTGATATGCAATTTCATATGGACTCAGAGGCATAAGATCATCAAATGAGTCTATCTCAGATTCAGAAGGTATGATCCAAGGATCATCATAAACAATGGTGTCTGACGAAATCATATGAATGGTTGCAATAGAAGATGGTGCGTTGATAGGAGGAAAAGGAAAAGTTCCTAGTAAATCGGCATCTTTAACTAATCCTACTCTAACGTCCTTATACGGGATAGTCATTTTACCAACATGTTGAATGCTTTCAGTAGAGGCTAGGTTGGATGAAAAGTATGACAGCTGGTCTAAGGTTATGATATTTCCATTATGAGGGAACTTTATAAGCCGAAAGACCGATGAAACGATAGTTGTCATAGCATAAGACCAACTACGACCCAAGAGAAGGTTGTAATCTAGAGGGGCATCAACCACCTCCACATCTAGATTAACGGTTTTACCTTCAACCCCTATAGGCAAATCATGTAGAGTGCCAAAAGGATGAAACCCATGGCCATCAAAGGCCTTTAGAATTGTCGGGGATTGATTTAGTGAGGGAGAACCAAGCGATCTCCAACACTTTATCGACATAATACACGTTGAAGCTCCCTCATCAATCACAGTCCTATGAACAGGTCTGTTTTTTACTATCACTGGAATCTGGATAGCCATTTGATGAGGTAAGCACGGTGTACTATTTTCTAGATAAAAAATTATAAGGTTCGAGTCCTGAATGTCAACAGCTCCTATAGCCAACAAAAGTAATTTACGTTGTGCTGAACATGATTGCAGCACTTCCAAAGTCGACATCGCTAAAGGTGAAATAGCTAAATATTCAACGATGTTATAGTTCTGAGCCACTCTCGCATGTGGATTGAAAGTTGACTTTCGAAATATACCCTTGGCAGGTGGTTTGATTACTAAGTCTGGATTAGGTTTCTCGATCTGTAGTGGATCGAAACCGGGAGCTGAGGTTGATGGGTTAGAATGAGAAGATTTTTCTTCTTTACCATCAACAGGACTTTTACTTCCATAATCTTGCGATCAAGTCACAATCCTAACATGGGACATCATCAATATGGGTTCTTCGCTGGAATTTGAGGATGAACCTATCATCTTACTGTCTTGACTTGGAAAAGGATCCTTCAAAACAATAGGTGTTTGGGAACCTTTGACAATTTTTCCAACCTCTGCATGATGAGGGCAGTCTCTCGTAAACTCTCTTCGTCACAAATGAGACAAGGATAACGAGGTTTGCGTTTCTCATGAGTTGATTCCGCTTTTTCTGGTTTCTCTTTCAATTTTTTATCTATTTTATTTTTCTTCTTCCCTTTCTTCTTACTACCAGATTTTGGTTTGGTTGTAGATGACTCTACAACATGAATATCAGCGGAAAGTTCCACAGAAGAATCTCCTGTTGGGGAATCTGGCAAGGTTATGATAGGATAAGAATTCTTGGAAGACTTCTTCTTAGTTTTGGTATTAATCATACCAATCATACCATCAGTGTCATGAGATCCTGAAGGAGTTGCAGCGATTTGATTTTTCTTGGGAAGATCTGGGATTTTCTTTTGTAACATACCTGACTAAGTATAAACTAAGTCAAGGTACTAAGATTGAGCAATTAATTTCTCCTCAGTAACGACTTCGGCCTTAGCTACATCCTCAGTGATCTTGGGTAGTAAATATTTTACAAACCATTTGGCTAAGATCTGATCCGGGATAAAAACTTTCACTAAATGCCATCGACGTCTCCATTCATGAGTGTGATCTGAAATGTAGGTGGACATTGACTGCTTTAACGAAGTTAATAATTCCATGCCTTTTTCATATCTAACTGGCAATTGAAAATGAGTTAAAAACGAAGTAGCTAACTAGCTAAAATTATAAAAAGTGGCTCACGGTAACTCAATGTACCCCTTGGCCGCAAGACCAATTTAGAGTGTGCTGGAAAAGTCTTAAGCGGATTGAATCATCTGAAATGGAATTAGATGCACACCAGAGGTGATAAGTCATCACATGGTTCGACGGGTCCTCGCCTGGTTTACCTTCAAACTTACGAATATCACTAGGCAACTTATGCGGCATTGCGGGCCAATACGGAAAATAGTTAATTGGATCGTTCGTAAGGTGCAACAAATCAGGCAAGTCCAAAGTTGCGAAAAATTGTGACTGACGATTAGGGTCCCTAAAACTCTGGGTCGTTAGACTAGCTCCAGGAGGAGGATATTCAAGATAACTAGGAATTTGAATTGCATTTGGGATATTATATCCTCTTGGAAAACCAGGATTAACCAGACCGTACTGGGGTTGTTGAGGTTGTTGATATGTATACCCAGGGTAGGGTTGATACTGATAAACTGGTTTCTGCACAGTAGGACCGAATTGGTACTATCCCTGGTATGGTTGATGAGTAAATTGAGGTTGACTTGTGACAACCGTACTTAAACCAGGTTGTCTTATAGGCATTTGAACCGGAGTGTGGACTGTGGATCCAGACTGAGGTAAAAATGTCTGAGGAGTTGATATAGGAACAGTAGAAACCGGAGCTGTCGATACTCCAAAAGTAGGTGGGGTAGATGGACCTTGAGGAACATACTATCCCGTAGGTATGTACTGTCCTTGACGCTGCCCCCCAGGCAGAATTTGGGTACCTTGAGGCTGCCCCCCAGGTGGAAATTGAGTACCTTGAGGTTGCCCCCGAGACGATACTTGAGAATTTTGAGGTTGCCACCCAGGCAGTGACTAGCCACCTTAAGGTTGAGGATTAGGAATAGCACCTGACATCATGAAAATATCTTCTACACTCAATGGTTTAGTACCATTATTTCCAGTTAATAACCCTTGTTCGATAGGTTGAAGAGATGATCCCGAAAAAGTACCAGAAATTGAATGATACCCAGCGGGAATAGAAGGACCATTGTACAAAAAGGTTTCTGGAGATTGAGAAAATATGGATGATTGTCTTGACATATTTAACGGAGGATAAAAACCTCTAGGTGTTGGGTGATAAGAAATACGAGGTGGTGAAAAACTTAGTCCCGGGTTTTCAAAAAACTTGGTCAATGAAAGATACCAAGCACTGCTCCTAGGTGGACTATAAAAGATTGATTCACACTCCCTAAGATCTATAACAGCTCTATTTTCAGGGATAGGGATGCCTTCTTCTTTTTCCGGAATAGCAAGTTCTTCAATAGCTATTAGTAGAAGGAATATTTTTGGTAATTATTCTTTCTACCCTAGGTGAAATAGCACCACTAGAAGTTGGAGAGGCAAAACCTGATGTTGGAGTAGCCGCAATGTCAGTTTTGAGTTCAGATATTTCAGGTTCTTCACTTATATCACTAGTAGATGAGACACTACCAGTAACTTTGGAAACAAACACAGACTGTGGATTATAATCTACTACTAAAGTGTGAAAATCAGGATGTACCACTAAAGAAGACTCTCCTTCTTCAGGTGACCCAACTCTACTGTCTATAGGAGTTACTAGGGCTCGTAGCCCTTCAGGCTCGCTCAGTGAAAACTCAGGAGGTTGGCCCTGAAGTCTACGAGACTTCCTCAGTAATTCAGCCACGGTTAAAAATTTTAACTACTCCACACGAAAACAAAGTAAAATCTCAATGGAAACCATCTAAAGCCCCTAAAGAACCAAACAAATTGAATCACATGCCTAAAGAATCTAGGAGATCAAACCACACACAAACAGTAAGTTTCCATACTGAAAACACTAGTCGGTGATGAAATCCAACATTGCAGAGTTCAATACAGAAATAGCGGTTGGAACAGTTACCCCGGCAACTGCCTTAATGAATAGACTGGCACAAATTTCTCCACTAAACCTTCTCGAGTGAAGAGAACCCCCTAGAAAATCCAAGTGAGTCTAGCCAATGTCTGCTCCAGGTACAGTGGGATCTTCCCACCACTATCACCTTACGAAGAATCCTATAGAATATGGTCACTATGGTTACCAATGGAAACAAATATACCTGGGGGAACAGTCTACGATCCAATATGCACGCAAGGGAAGAGTAGCAAGATCAATCCCCTTGAAGGCTCCTTGACATAATCCAAGGTTTACCAACAAGTGACCCCAGGCTCCTCGACAATGGTTAATCCGAGGTTTACCGTTTTTAATACGTGAATATCTGGCATCGTTCCCGATGAGGAAGGGTTGATTCCCACACTGGTTCGGACATGATGTCGTGCTTCTCCTTTAAGAGGAGCTTTCCTAGAGCATAGATGCAATAGTTGGATTTCTCTCCTACCGCAAGATACAGCTACTTGTTTGTTTTACTGTCTTGGAGAGTTAATTACTCCCTACTCCAAGACACTAGCCTAAGCTATGTTAGTGTAATAGAGCCCTAGAAACAAGAAGATTACTAGATTGATTTTACTTTAAGAGTTCTTTTTATTGGTTTTTCATTAAGTCAAAATTTGATGGAGATGAAACTCGTGGTGTGGAGACTCGACTCAAAATCACCAAAAAAAAAATGCACTAAAGATGATTAAGCAATCTTTTCCGTTCAATGAACTTCTAGCTAGGAAAGAGTTTGACAATGCAAATGTTTGTAAACACAAATCTTTCTTAACAAACAAATTAAAAGAAGAGTTTTTGTCTCTTCCAATGCACCCAAGATGAGACAGCTAGTTATATTCACAAAAATTTCCCTTTTCTTTCAAACGTTCAAATGCTACAAAAACAAACTTTTTCGAAAAGAGTTTTTTTTTTTTTTTTTTAAATAAAAAACTCAAAACTATGGATAAGCAAATCTTGAGATCTACAAACTATAAAAGACTATTTGAATTAAAATCTTACAGGATGTCTTTTTCAAGGATGTTTTACTTGGCTATAAGCAAACCAAGGACCAACTTGTCCAGAATCACAAATTAATCAAAAAACAACCAATTTTTGTTTTCTTTTATAAAAATGAAATCCAAACTTTTAATAAAATCTTTTTGAAGTTTCGCAAAGAGAAAACACAAGATGGATTCGTAAACAAAGGTAGATTTTGCAAATGGTCAGACTGATAAGAAGGCCAATAAAAACCAAGGTGATCTGAGGCTTCTACCGCTTCTAAGCTCTGAGCTACTACACGACCAAAATGAAAATCAAGACCGGCAACCAAAACTTCTAGGAATTTCACCTAAAACCCTAACACCAATGGAATTAACCTAAAGAAAGTTCTTAACAAGTCATATGAAGTTCTAGGAAGGGAAAAACAATATCTAAACAAAAACTAAACTAACTGAAAGAGAAAAATTAAAGTTTTTCAAAATTTTAGCAGGGTCCCCGGGCCCACAGTTCACATAGGTGCGTGCACGCTCTGTGTGAAAAGAAAACATGCGTATAAGTACGCACTATGTTGCAAGCAAAGGGTACAAGCTTCTCCTAAAGTTATGAAAACCAAAAATAATCCTGGATCTACTAAATCCACCCAATTCCACACACAACAAGCCAAAAACAGAAACAGAAACACAAGTTTCTCAGGTCAAAGTAAAAACAAGGAAAACAATCAATTCCCAAATGGAGTTGCCATTTTTTCACACATAATGAGTCGAGGTTGTGGACAAGATCGACCTCCCTACTATCTAACAGTATCTAGCGACAACCAAGCCAATCAAAAACTATCTTTCTCTAAATATGCAATGAAAAATAAAGGCAAACAAGTGTTTTAGGCCTACCTTGGGTCCAATGCAAGTTTGTGGAAGCCTCGCTCCTTTGATCCAAATGAGCTCCCTTGTAGCAAGCAAGTCTGCAAACACAAACAAGCAAACAAATCAAATAGCACCTAAAAAACCAATATCATAAAGCATATCCATCATAATGATCAAGGAATTTATGAAACAAACCACATAAGACAATTTGTTGAGAAAAATGAATCTGATTGTATTAATTCAAATCAAAGAAGAACTTTACAACTTGTGCCTTGATGCTATACAAGCTCCTCCCAAGGTCCAATAAGAAGTCTCCTCTATTTTGACAAGTTTCACTCATCAATATCATAAAGAAATTGCTGGAGGAAAACAAAAAAAATTGGCATAGGAAGCTCACAAATGCTCTGTGGGCAGACAGACTTTCCACCAAGAAATCCGTTGGGATGAGCCCTTATGAACTAGTATATGGCATGGAGGCCAAATTTCCTTCATCTTTGGGCATTCCTACTATTAAACTGTTGCAGGAAATTCAGGCTGAACCAAATGACATGCAGAGAAAAGTTCATCAAACCATTCATCTTCAGCAAACCAGAGAGCAAGTTTACGACAGAGCTCAAATACTGCAAGAAAAACTCAAAAAGATGTTTGATGAGAAGGCCAAAGCAGAGAATTTTTGGGTTGGCAGCAAAGTTCTAAGATGGGATTCACAAAGAGAGGACAAGGGCAAACATGCAAAATCCAATCCAACAGTCAGATCTCTAGATGGCAGCACAGCTGAAGAAGGCCCTGTCAATGGCCGAATGCTAAAGCACTACAATGATCCTTTTTTATTAAAAAGAATAGGTGGTGTTATTTTCTGTACATAGAATGTTTGTATATATCAAAACTTTGATTTTATTTTGTAAGAATCCATGATGCTAAAGCACGCAGAAGAAAGTAGGCAGTACTTTACAGTTTAACAACAAAACAGTTAAAGGAAAGTGTTGTTACCAGTCCAAAAGTTCAAAACAATCCAGCAGTCAGCACTAAGAAGTTCAAAGCACAACCATAACAGAAGAATCAAGGCAATCTGACCTGCTGTTCTTGGCTTCTCACAAGGAAAAGCCATCCCCAAGTGGAGCCATTGTTAGCCTCCTACTGCAGCAGGTTACTCATTTTTCATGATTGACATTTTTACAGGCCAAATATGTCATACTTTGCATGATGCAATGCTCCATATTTGCTAAACAGTCACCAAGGAAAGAGTGCTACTCAAAGTTCATCTACTGCATTCCAATTTTGAAGAGTCATTCCAGTTTTGTAGAATTTTCAGCTAAAGGGAGGTCCAAACAGCTTAATCTTGGTCTCCCTCGATTTCAATTTCCTGTTTTAGAATATAGAGAATGAAAATCTGTCCAAACAGCTTAATCTTCACAGATTCTTAGATATGTAGAGAATCAAAGAAGCCCAGCTGCTTAATCTGGGCCCTTGGAAGAAATAAGGGTAGTTTGTAGATAGGAAGGCATAAAAGAAAAAATTGAAATGTTGGGTCTGCAATTCTAAGTGCACCCAAACCAAAATAAGAAAAAATGTTAGGTAAGTAGGCTGGGTAAGTAGTTTTGAGGTTGCAGAATCTTGATGTTTGTTCATTGCCATGTTTTAAAGTATCATCTCTACTCAGGTCACAATCATCAGGCATTTTTCATATGAAGGAGCTCAAACCAGGCATAACTAACTTCCCTTTCTCCATCTTCCCCAAATCATTAACTAATTTCCCCAAAAGAGGTCAAGATCTGCTTGATATCTCTTAGTTTCATCATTTTCCATGTCATTAGCCTGGGTGAAGATCTGCTTCACTCAAGGAAGATCCATACTTTCTCTATAAGGTACTATCTCCCCTTTAAAGCCTAATATCTCTGAAACTTAGCGCTTTCTTGTCATCTCCATATTAAATATTAACATTATTATTTAACTCCCTATGTTTTCCCCATCCCCCTACTAAAACTATGTAGATAATCCCCTTATGTAAATATCCCCTCCCCCTGGTTGAAATATAACCATAAATACTTCTCTGGGAATTGCTAAGTCACCTGGACTTTAGTAAGAACCCTCCCTCT
>APFE031507723.1:0-14661 GCA_000404065.3 Pinus taeda
ACTGGAGCAGAGAAAGAACTTTGACTTGGTTGAATTATACCAGCCTCTAGCATTTCTGCAACCATACGTTCAATTTCACTCTTTTGGACATAGGGATATCTCTACGGCCTGATGTTTGGAGGAACACTTCCTGGAATCAAATGAATAGTATGATCATGATCACGCATAGGTGGGAGACTTTTGGGAGTCTCAAATACCTTGGAATGATTGTCCAAGAACTTTTGGAGATCTAGATAAATAGATGATTCCGATGTGGAAACATCTAGCGAACATAATTATGCAATTACACCTCTTTTCTCCTTGTTTAGAAGCTTTGTCATACCATTAGAGCTGATTATCTTTCCTGGTTTCCCTGCAATACCCCTTAATTCAACTTCCTTTCCTTCCATAGAAAATCTCATGAAAAGTTCCTAAAAATTAAAAGCTATTGTACCCAGCATTATAGCCATTGGACTCCTAGTACAACATCAGCACCTCCCATTGGAATGGAAAGCATTGGGCTAGTCAATACATATTCTCCCATGGATAGCTTGATATTATGGCACTTTCCAGAGCAATTTATTGTTCCTCCATTTCCAATCATCACTTGACACTCTGGTGCTGGATATAGGAAGCAAATTCTTTTGCTACCCTACAATGAATAAAATTGTGGGTGCTTCCTGAATCAATCAACACTATTACCTTTTTCTTCTTGATTTGTCCTTCTATCTTGATAGTTTGAGGAGTGGTAAATCCTGCCAATGCATTACAAGATATGGTCGGATTTATTTCTTCTTCATCTAGGCTTTGTTCCTGGAGTATATCTTCTTCTTTTGACCTTTCTTGCTCCTTTTCTTCTTCCTCTTCACAATCTATGTAGAATAATTTCTTCTCAGCACACTTGTGAACTTTAGTGTATTTGCTATCACAACTGTAACAAAGCCCTTTTGCTCTTTTTTCTTCCAATTGTTGTGGTGTCAACCTTATAGGTTGTGGAAGACTAGGGGCAACAAAACTTCCGTCTTTATAGTTGTGAGTGGTATGCTTCCTGGTTGCCATAATTTTGCTTTCCATTTTTCTTGCTAACCTGAATGCCTTCTCTAATGAATCAGGTTCCCAAAGGCGAACATCATGTTGGATATTATCCTTTAAAGACCCTATTAACACATCAATCCTATGCTCCTCTGGAATATCTTTTACCCTTATGTTCAATTTTTGGAACTCCTCAATGTGCTCCATTATTGAACCCTTTTGTTTGAGACTTATCCATTGGCTAAAAAAAGTGTTGCTTTTTGTATCCTCACAATGTGCCATCAATTCTTCCGTAAAAATTGCCCAAGTGATAAATTGTTTACGAGAGCAAAGCCATTGATACCATACAAACGGATTTGGTTCCAAATATAAAGTTGCCATACGTACCTTTTGTGTGTTTTGCACATTATTGAGATCGAAGAAATGCTCCATCTGTAATATCCATGTGGCAGGATCCTTGCCATCAAACTTCCTCATATCGATTTTTGGAATATGGTGAGTCTTAGATCCAACATTAGAGTCTATGGAATCATGATTAACATTTCTTTTGTTCTCATCATGAGTTTCCTTTAGTACCCTTTCACCCTTATTGAACATTTCTTGTAGCAACTTATTCATATTTATCTTCAATTCTTCCATCTTATCATCCATGCCATCAATTTTAGCTTCTACGCCTTTCTTTAAACCATCCATCTTAGCTTCTACATCTTTCCTTAAAACATCCATCTTAGATTCTGTTGCTTTTTGTGCAAGTGACACTTGTTGCACTTGTTCTTGTAATTTTGATATATCATATAGCATTTCTTCCTCTTCTTCATGAGTCATGCTAGAGCTTCCAGGCTCCTTACTAGGCGTTTTCATTTTCTTTCCTCGGGGCATCAGTTACCGATAATAATGCTCTATTATGCCCCTTGAATTCCTTCAAAATAAATTTTCAACCCAAGCTTAAGCAAAAATTTAAGAAAATCTACACACCTTTTTTCACTTTGTAGGAGCTTGATATTGCCTCTGATGTATCTCTGTACTTCCCGATCATCTAGTTCTGAATTTGTGATCTGTAGTATCCCTTTGTGTCCTCTTTCCAATGCCACAAGTCTGACCCAAATTGGTTTCTCCAAGGAAGAGTTATGCGAAATCTCCCACAGTGACTTGATTATAGACTAGTTCAGTAGAGCGAACTTGTACGACGTTCCACGAGTCACTGTTTCGACCTTTGGAGCTGAAAACTGCATACAAGAAACTACAGTCCTTCCTCTTTCTGCACCTTCTTACAAAATTTCAATCTGATCCCCAGAGAGCAAGTTATGACGATTTTCCCCAGGTCACTTGTTACATTGAATCTTCCTCCCTTCTCCATCTATAAAAGTCTGTCCTCATGCATTAGACAAGCTAGTTTTTTTGTGAGTGCTGGAGTAATGCTAAAGTGATAGTAAGAGTTTTGAAGCATAGGGAGGTTATGCTGCCAGAATCCTGAGAGAGAGAAGGTCTATTGCAAGGCATACATAGCTGCTCGCCCAGCCAGAGAATAGGTTCAACGTCAGGACCTTGGTTGTATCTTTCTCTGCTTATTATTCATTAATAGACGACTATCATTATGGTTCCACTCTTATATTCTTCATAATGATGATTGAGTTATATCTTTTCTGACTGATATATAGTTGCATCTATTGGATTTTATGCTTGTATTTGTGTCGTTCTTTGCATGTGCAGGTGTCCGTTCACGAGGATCGTGGGGATTGTGACCAGCCGGAGCAAAGGAACGGGAGCGACGACTCTTCTACAAGTATTAGCGTTGGAATCCAGGTAGGCCCTCATCATCGATCTTTGATTTGCAATTAGGAACCTGCGTGTTAGCGTTGATTGATTGTTGCTAGAACCATGTTGGGCTAGTGGGATCGCTTTTGTCCGCAGAGGGGATTTACCTGTTCAACAGAGATGATGGAGGAAAATTCGAATGGAGGGGCAGTAACTGAGGAGGATTTACCTCCTATAATTTACTCTCCCTTGTCCCATTCGAGCCTTTACCAAGGTCTTTGCCACAATTCCTTGCTTTTATCCTTTATTCCTGCATTACGTGCACATTAGACCACAAAGAAAAATTTCCAACTCTAACTCATATCATAAGTAAAATATAATCAAAAGTATGCAATAAGTTGTGAGAATAGTTGGTTTGACTAAGCTAGGAGGTGAATTAAGGCCAATTAAGGCCCATATAATTACCCAATGATGAGGCTCATCATCCCCCCCTACTGAAAGTGTTGCTCATCCTCTGAGCAACTTGGTCAATTTCCATGTCCTTCATGGCTTTGGTAGCCTCTCTGACATCCCATGCTTCTGATGTGGTCTCTTCTTCTTGTTTATAGAAGCCCACTTTCCTTTATACTTCTTCTTTTCTCCCTTCTAGCATCCCTAGGAGTTGTGGTGGACTGAATTTTAGGCCTATCCAATTTACCTTCAACCTTTGCATTGATTGCTTATACATAGGTGTCATGTTGAGTGCTTCTCTCAACCTTTGAGGGGAGTGATATTCTCTGATCTTCAAGTTGTGTGGTAGTGTGTTCCATCCCCTCTAGCAGGCATGTATATTATCATCTCTTAGCAACCTAAACATATCCTCAAAATGTGGAATTGCTTGCTCTTGGGCAGAAAGATATCTAGGGGCCAGCTGAGGATCATTTGCAATTAGATTATGGGTGTTGATAAGGGCCATGGGATTTGATTGTTCAGCTCTGATGAAAAGAGGTTCATTTTTCTCTCTGGCCAATATTCTTCTCATCTCTGCAGCCCTTGACTTCTCATGGTTCATCAATGATGCCAAACCTATTAATTATAGATCTCCCAACTCTGCATTGGGATCCCAAATAGTCATGTCTATGAGGTCCATGTTGTGCAAGTAAAACTCAGCCATTTTGGCCCCATCCTCTAGTGCACTTTGATCACAAAGATCAATAAACTGCCTGTAGTCTTGAAATAACATGGTGCCCCTCTATGATAGTTTTTTAATCTGAAATTGCAACCATTGTTCTCTGAGGTAAGGAGCATAAAATTTAGTTGGCATCCTACACTGGATGGCCTCCAAGGAGAGGTTGGCCATACATGCTAGTTGTTTTTCCTGTTCTTCCCCTTCTGTTTTAGTGCCTTCTTCCTCGTTGTTTTTCTTATCTTCTTCCTCTTGTTGTTATTTCCCCTCTATTTCAATGCCTTCTTCCTCTTTTGTTTCAGCATCATCCTCTGTATTAGTTTCTTCTTCATCCATCTTATCCCCATGTAGCTCTATACCTTTTTCTTCTTTTTTTGCCTCCTGCTCACTGACAAAAGGACTAACATCATAGATGAGGGTTTTGATGTCATCCTCTGTTGGTAAGTGTCTGAAGACTAACCATTTTATAGGGATGCTGAGGTTTTGGAGGGCATCCTTAATGAGGATCCTGATCAACCCATGGTGATCTAACTGTTGGGAATTCCCTATATTTACTTTTCTGTTGGAGTCTATGAGTGATTGCATCAAGAAATAGGGTATGTTGAGTCTTTAGTGAACTGGTGTTTCTACCCCAAATCTTAGTTCTTCAAGCATCCTAAAATGGTAGCCATAAACAACACTGTATCTACCCTCATATGAGATATATTTGATGAGTTGGTAGCCTACCTCACTCCATGGGTATGGCAGACTGCCCCTCCTTACTCCATTTTTATCCTTTGTGGGTTCTTCACCTTCTAAAAAGAATTTCCTTTTTGCCACCTTTTTTCTTATAAAACAACTACCTCTTAACCTTTACAACTTTTGATCAAATGATTCATATGAGTGAATGATTGGGATACTTACCTATGGTCTTGATGCCATGTTGTAGTGGTCAAAGATCAGAGGTGTTGTTTATGGTCATTTGTCTTCCTCCTATGTTGTCTACTGATCATTTATTAGTAGTTGCAGGTGTTTGTGATTGAAGATCTAATGCTGCTACTGCTGTTGTGGAGCTCTTGGATCATCCTAGTGAAGACCTATAGCTGATGATTGAGATTCTGTGGATACGCTACCACCGGATTTCCCACAGAATGTCCTGTTGTTGGCTAGGGTTGTGAGGATGCTGCAATGAATGGAAAAAGGGAGTAGGAGTGTGTGTGGATGCATGGATGATGGTAGTGGTTGAGGTGATTGGTTAGATCATGTCTAGTATGAATTTTGGGAACCTAATCAATCTACCATTCAGGGGATCCTATAGAAAACACAATCTTCACATGAATTGAAGCAATGAAGTGAAAAACAATGGAATTGATGGAGGGATACATGGTAAGGAATGGAGAAGATGAATATATGTGAGGCAGGGTTCCCTTTGGATCTCCTCTTTGCTCCTTGATTTTCTTTCTCACCCACCTGCAAATAGAAATTATGTTTTTTTTCTTTTATTATTATTATTATCTATATATATATAAACACCTAGGCTACCTCAGAGAGGTTTTCATCCTAGATATCTGCCCTGGGCACCTCAGGAAGGTTTTCACCCAGGTATCTTCTTATTCTTTTTCATTTTTTCTCATCCTTGGGCCGCTTCACGAGGTTTTCAACCCAAAGATGGGACTCAGGCGCCTAATGGAGGTTTTCACCTAAATCCTTATTTTTTCTCTTTTTCAGTGCCCTAATGAAGGAGGAGCTGGAAATTGCTCCACCATCATCATTGTCTTATTGATATTGTCAATGAACTCCTGTTTTGATAAAGGTCTCTTCTACATTTTCAATCAGTGTCCATTAACAAGCAATGGAATGGATTCTTCATCTATAGTTCTGATTTGCACTGAACCATTATCATGGCTTCTTTCCACCACATAAGGTTCGAGCCATCTTGTCCTTAGATTACCCTTGAAGTCTTTATACCTAGAGTCATATAACAATGCCCAGTCTCCCTCTTGAAATTGCTTCTCCTTAATATGTTTTTCATGCCAAATCTTCCTCTGAAGCTGAACTATCTATGTATGTAGGAGGGCCTGCATTCTGAATTCATCCAAGCCATTCAAATGGAACAATATTTCTTGTTGTGCATGACTAAGATCTAGATCTAGTTGGGTTTCCATCATCAATGTGTTATATTCGAACTCAATGGATAGCAAAGCCTTTTTCCCATAGACCAGCTCATAGGGTGTAAATCCAGTGGTGACCTTCCATGTTGTATTAAAGGCCCAAGTGGCCTCAACTAGTCTCTATGCCCAATCCTTCCTGTTGTTGCTCACTACCTTGGTTAAGATGTTCTCCAGTGCCCTGTTGGTCACATCCACTTGCCCATTAGCTTGTGGATGATAAGGATTGGAAGTCATATGCTTGATTTTGTGATCACTGAGCAGTTCTTCAATCATGCTGGAGGTAAACTGGTTGCCTTGGTTTCTGACTAGCTCTCTAGGGTACCCAAATTTGTAGAATATATTCTCCCTTAGGAACTCAACAACCTTCTCTTCTGTTGTTGCCTTAATTGCCTTCGTTTCGGCCCACTTAGTCAAATAATCAGTGCACACAACGATGTGTTGTTTTTGCTTTGAAGGAGGATTTGCCCAATGAAGTTCATGCCCCAGTTGTCAAATGGTTCAAAAGTCACTTTAGGTTATAGGGGAATTTCATATCTTGGAGTAGGCGTTCCCATCCTCTAGCACTGATCACACTGACTAATGTAATTTTTCACATCATGATGAAGAGTAGGCCAATAATAACCTGCTTACAACACTTTGAATGTTGTCCTCTTTGCTGCAAAGTGACCTCCAAAAGGCCCATCATGAGAGGTTAGAAGGATGTCAAAGAATTCCTCTTCCCTTACACACTTTCTCAAGATTTGATCTAGGCCAAGTTTGAACAGATTTCTCCCAATCCAGGTGAAGGGGGCGCTCTTCCTGACTGTCTTGCTCTTTTCTTTGGAGGGAAAGTTTGGTGGAAACTGTGTTGATATCAAATAGTTTGCTATATCAGCAAACCATGGGGAGAGAACTGAAATAGAAAACAAATTCTCATTTGGTAAGTGGTCATCCACCATTCCTTCTTCATCTACAGGCAGATTCATCCTAGATAGAAAGTCAACAACAACATTTTCCTTACCAGGCTTATCAATAATAGTTAGATCAAACTTTTGTGATAAAAGCAACCATCTTATAATTCTAACATTCACATCTGGTTTTTTCATTAAATATTTGATTGCAGCATGATCAATATGCACAAATGTTTGATAGCTTACAATGTAATGCCTAAATTTGTTTAATGAATGCATAACAGTAAGGAGTTCCTTTTCGGTCACAATATAGTTTAGTTTAGCCTTTGACAGGTTCTTACTGATAAAATAGATGGCATAGGGAAGTTTCTCCTCTTCCTAACCTAAGGCTGCTCCTATGGCTTTGTGTGAGGCATCAGCATGAATATGAAAAGGGAGGGCCCAGTTTGGGCCTCTAAGGATTGGTGTAGTGGTTAACTTACCCTTTAGAATGTCTAAGGCCACTTGACAGCTCTTTGACCATATAAACTCATAATATTTAGCCAACAACCCAAACAAAGGAGAGGCCAACTTGTTGAATTCCTTTATGAACCTTCGGTAGTATCCAGCTAACCCTAAGAAAATCCTAACATCTCTCTGCTTTTGTGGAGGTGGGATCCTTTGGATGATTGCTATTTTGTTTAGGCCCACCTATAGTCCTTGCTAAGATATCGAATGACCTAGCACAGTCCCTTCAATCATTAAGGATTCACATTTTTCTAGAATGAGAGACAAGTTCTGTTAGAGCCTAGATTTACCTCAGGCTGAAAAGGTAAGCTTCTAGGTCCACATCAAACCACGCTCAGCCTCGTAGTTAGCCCTAAGAGGACAGGAGAGGGCTCTCTCCGGGTCAATCTCAACAAAAAATAATCAAATGGGCTTGAGATGAATGATTTCACAACTAATTTTAGGCTAGGTATGAAGTGCAATGATTTGATTTGAGTTTTTGGGGGTTTTGAGTTGGAAAATGAAAGAGGCAAATTTGGGTTCGGGGATGAGGCCTAGTTTTTGCAGAGTTATGATTGGGGAAAGGAAGGCAATAGTTTTGATGCTTTATATTGAATGAATGGATGGATCAGACCAGTGAGGAGCTAAGGAGGGAAATAGGGTCTCAAGGGTCCTCCTCAAACAGATGAAAACATTGAAAATTAAACAAAATTTCAAGGCAGAGCACAGCAGTCCAATGAATTCTACCTTAATCACTCAGTTGTTTAATTTCAGAAGAAAAGAGAAGGGTAAATGATACACATAAACATCAGTGAAATTAAAATTACATATAGAAAAACACCATCAAAACACAGAGCCACATGGATCCCAACAAGTACTGCAAAACCCTGGTCTTTCCTTTGCCAAAAATGCTGAAAATGAATGTACAATGAAGTGCCAAGTAATCCCAAGTCTCCAACCATGAAAATGACTTAGAAATTACATAATGTAGACAAGAAAAAACGATTCCCTTGCCTCTAGGGGTCGAGCTCATCATTCTAGGAGCTGTTTGAACCAATTATAAACAAGGAACTGAAATCTAGGCAATCAAACAACTTGCCTCTCTATGCTAGGAAACTGATTTATTCATTTAATTTTCACTTTTTAGTGAATGAATCCTATAGAACAAGTAAAAATGTGCCAATATTAAATCATGGTCATCAAATTACATCATGGTAGATCAATAGTTACATCAAAAAGTAAAACTAGTCAAAACTGGGCGAATTTCTAAGCTGAAGAATGAAAATGAGGCCAAATTTCTCTATGCGTCGCCCCCAAATTCTCTATGCGTCGCGCCAATTTGGAGCTGATTTTG
This sequence comes from Pinus taeda, assembly GCA_000404065.3. Taxonomy (NCBI): domain Eukaryota; kingdom Viridiplantae; phylum Streptophyta; class Pinopsida; order Pinales; family Pinaceae; genus Pinus; species Pinus taeda. The sequence goes on from APFE031507723.1 coordinate 8,812, forward strand.
AGACACTTCCCGAAGTCCAAATTGAACTTATGATAGATCGTTGGAAATCCCTACCTATCTACCTTCCAACCCAAGTGGAATTTCTGGATTTGGTGTCCATTTGCCCCTCCAAATATCCAATCTCCCAAGACTGCTTCCTGTGTGTGGAAAAAGTGGTAGAAAGGCCATTTTCAAGGTGTTTTTGACCCTTTAGGCCACCTAGAACTTGATTAAATCTCTCGGCCATTCTTGAACATGCATAATTTATCATAACAAACCCAAAAATATCAATTTTTCCTCCAGAAGATGTCCCAATCATAAGCGTGCGCCAAGTGGCACTACGCGTTGGGCAAAAAACTGTTTTGTGACCAAAAAAATCAAAAATGACAAAATTTTCTCCAAATTCCTTGAAATTTGGACTGAAGGTGCCTCATCAAGTATCATGCTCATCCAAAGAGGCTTTAGCGAAGATTTGGAGCCGATCATGCGTTTTGCACCTCCTTAGTACCCTCCTGGTGTATACAGTTCAGTGGTGTAATTATTGTTGTGTTCATATGATGAATCAGTGTTCGTCATGGTGTTGTAATGTGTATGAAAAGTATATGTTTGATTGGTTGAAAATGAGAAATGAAGACTTGATGCCTTTGTCTCCAAGTGCCAAATATGCCAAAGGGAAATGAGGGACTATGAGAAATATGGAACAGTGGGTATAATGGAGTGAGGGAAAGGGTATGGTTCAATCAAGTGAAGTTTTCAATGTGAGGATAGTCACTTGATTGTGTTTTAGGAATGCGAGGTTTGGGGATTTAGGAATTTTGCAAATGATATGGGAAAAAGAGAGTGATAGGGTATGGTAGGGTTTAGGGATAGGAAAAAAGGACTTTAGAAATAAGTGATTTTGGGATGTAGAGGAATAGGGGATTTAATAGGGATGATGGGTTTAAGGTGAGGGGAAGAATCAACACGGTGAAGGGGAAAAGGAGTCTTTGGCACCAAGACACCAAAACACAACCCTAAGGATAAGCTTTAAACAAAGTAATAAGGTTTTCAATTTGACATCACAAACTCTCATAATCCACATCAATGAGCATCAAACATGTTAATGACAATTTCATAAACTTATTGGAGCGAGAAGAACCAAGTGGATTAGAGTTTTTTTTAAACAAATGACAAAAATTTGAGTTCTGGCTCTATGCTCCGTGCAGCATGCCCAATGCGCCATGCCTCACCAATGCGTTGCGCCCTTGTTATTTTACACTGGAAATCAGAGCCCAATGCGTCGCGCCAGTTATGTGCGCCGCGCCACCTACCCAGTGTGTAGTACTTTTTCCAAAAGAATTTTGTAGGCCTTCCCGATGTCCATTTGCCCTGTCAAAAATCAAATCTCCCAAGACTGGTCAAAATGTGTCAAATGAGGCTTCCTCAAGGTAGAGTGTTGTTGCAGTCAACTTTTGAAGGTGTTCCTCAACTCAAAATTGAGCTCATGATAGTTTGTTGGAAAGCGCGTTGTGTCTAGTTATAATTTGAAGCATAAAGTAAGTCATTTGGCCAACCACGCTAGGAGGAAACTTGGTTGTCCCAAGGTCACTTCAGAGGTGCATCAATACTCCCGAGGCAACTGTATTTTTGACATTTCTCTAAAACCATGACACTTGTGTAAAAAGTGAAGGATTTTTTTCTTCTTTGGCCTATTGTGGACAAAAACCTCTCTCATTTTTCTCACATTCATCTTTTATTGCTCAGGAACATCATTGGAGTAAAACCTATCCCAATGTGTGGAACAGGGGATTTGTTGAAATGAAGCGAAATGAAGGGGATAGGGGGCTTCTAAATTCTTGAGGAAATTTTGAGAAGTAAGTAGGGATGTTAGGAAGTAGGGGAAAGTGGAATTTCAAAGATTGAGTGAGGAGAAGGGGTCCAAAAGGGAGAAACACAGGCCTAGCCTAGAAAATTGCCAAGTTGTAGCAAGAAACTAGGGTTTGTGCGAAAATGAGGAGTTTGGGAGATCTCAGTGATGGAAATGAACCTTACCTAGGAGAAGGAAATGAACCTTACCTAGGCACAACTGAAGCATGAACAAGGTGTAAAATGACCCAGTGGAACTTGACATGATGATGACAACCCCCTGAATAATGGTACAATCAGCTGAAATGACAAAATTTGACCTTGACACCTTAAAATCACTTTGTAAGAGCATGTTTGATCATTGGAGGAAGGCTGCAAAGACTGACACTAACATTGACTCCAATGGGGATGGTAGCTCCTTGGAGGTGCCAAGAACGGCAGATCTTTGGGAGAGCAGACCAGTGCCTTATCCATTAGGCAATAGAGTCAAAAACTCAAGTTGAAATGCATGATTGAAAACTGACGACTTGATGACACAAATTGACTCTCACTCAACCAAAAACTGACTCGATACTTAAACACAACCGACAGACTGGAAAATATGCTCAATGTAGAGCTTATTCAATACAACCTACTCTAGTTGTTCCATTCATCACCTGATCAAGTGAAATGAAACAACCAATGCAACCAAGTAAGTATTCCAGCTGCTGTTTGAATTCTCCGCAAGTGTTTTCTTATGAACAACTAGAGAGAACTACTGAAAGGAAACTCCCATGAACACTTGTGAACAGATCCATTGAATAATATGGATTCTCTATCCTCCTCCAAAAACACTGCATAAGGATCTTGAAGTTCATGCACACTGGGACTTAGCTCATCTAATGGATTACTTTTCTTTTCTTCATACCATGAATGCAAACTTTGATCTGAGCTTTGTGATGAGACACCTGCTGAAAATAACAAAGAAACCGGCTGTCGAATCAAGCTTGTATGAATAATTTTGTCAAGCTCACAGATAGGAGAAGGACTTTGACTGCAAACATCATTCAACACATCAGCAATAGGATCATAAAAAATTTGAGAAGACTGCTGCAATGTATCCCTTGAAACTGTATAACATCCTATTGCCTGTTCATCTTTTTCTTTAGAGATATTACGAAGATTATGCCTTATAAACTGAAATGCTTCGAAACAAAAAGGTACAGAATCCTCTTGCATCATTAAATCATGTATTTCGGATTGCACACCTTCATCTATAATCTGATCTTTAATTGTGTTTGGTGGCCGCAAATCTGGTGCTAGGGAGGGTTTTGTATCTAAAATGATTTCATCAATCATTTCAGGGGAAGATTTCTCATTAACAACTTGCTCAAGAATTTCGCTATTTGTCTCATCCTATCATTAAATCTGAGAAATTGTTGACTTCCTACAAGCTGTTCATTTGAAGATTTACTATGCAATTTACCCTTCAAAAACTGAAATAATTCAAAACAAAATGGTATGGAATCATCTTGTATCATTTTGCCAGTTTCCATGTCCTCATCTGCAGCTTGACATTCAATGGCATTCAGGGGCTGCAAATCTGGATATGAGAAGTCTTGAACAAGGTTTTCATTGCCCTAAAAAAGTTTCATATCAAGACTTGTCGATAGTTGATTTCTAATTGCATGAATGGTGTCTCTGATGAACTTAAACGAAGCAAAACAAAAAGGCAAAGATCATTCACTTACTTCAAAATTTGCTGCACTTTCCTCGTCATTTCCATAGCTGATATGTGATGACTGGTCACTGTATTCGAACTGCTGAAAGTGAACTTCTTCCTCCCACAAACTAGCTGTTGATTTGTCTACAAGATTAGCTTCTATTTGGAGAACATAATCGTCATCATACTGATCAAACTGAGGCAAATCGTCAGCATAAAACACATCATCAAGCATGCATGTCATATCAACAGATCTCTCTTCTCCAAGATGATCTACAAAACAATCATTATCAGATCTATGAAAAATAGGATAAGAAAGAAAATATTTTGGATTAGCAACTGGTTCTTCTTCAATCAATGAGCCATGGGCTTGAACATCATAATCATTCCTTGTGGTGATCTTTTGCATCATCTCTTCCACTGCACTTACCAAAATTTCAAGCTTTACCTCTAGAGATGTTGATTCCTCCGGATCTATGTTTTTTGTCTCTTCTTCCTTTAACTTTGCTCTTCGGATCAACAAATAAGCCTCTACATCTACTGCACTGTTCTGCATCTCTTCAAGTGTTGCAAGATTCCTTTCTCTCAGCTGAAATTCCATTTCCGGATCAAATGCACCTGGGTAGTGCAAGAGAGCAGATATAGGAGGAGGTCTTATATTAACAGGCATTGAATAATAAACTTGGTTAAATATGGAAGAAAAATGTTGTACTGTATGCCCTGGAAATATTTTCAGCTGGTTATATTCTTCTATAATCAAGAAAGGGTTTTTTCTGATCACCCACCTGTCGAGGAAAACTTTGACGAACTGCTGGAAATCTGAGATGCTCGCATCAGGCAAGGTTTTGAGCCAACTCTTGACTTTGCCTTTCAAAGAAAGAGAAAAAAGCCTAATACTGACATCTTCTTCATCAACTTCAAAAAGGTCAAGAAAGGACTCAAAATTCAGAACATGTCTCTCAGCAGTGATGTTGTTACAGTCGCCATCAAATCTTGGTATATATAGGTCATGATTTTTAGGAAAAGAATGGAATATAGGAGGTAAAATCAGAGGCTTGTATCGATCTGGAATTTTACAAGGTAATGGGGTATGTGCAAAAGCTGTAGAAATAATCTTTGTCTTATTAGTCTCATCAGTTTGAATATGGTCATCACAAGATTCAAAAAAGGGGTCTTGATCAAGCTCAAAGGCATGCAAATCTTTGGTATTTACAATCTTCAAAGGGAAAGAATCAACCGCAGGCTGAGGATATCTTCTCAAACATACTATACTTTGCAAAACCTTCTTGACATTCTCGAGAAAAGAGAAGAAGTAATCTAGAACGAAGAACAAAATGTCTTGGACGAAATTCCAACTTGAATACCTGATCTTTCCATACTGTCCTTTCATGTTTTTTCTGGTTGGGTTCATCCTCCAAAGGAGTCTTTGGATCTGATCTCGAAAATGATTTGGAACCGCCAAGTGAATGATTTCAGCCTTCCGACATCTGATCATTTTCCACCATCAACAATCAAATCTAAACTTGATACATGTACTAGGGTGATCATTTAGATCAGATATTCAATTTATAAACTAGACCGGAGATTGACTGAAGCAGCATTCATCTACTTTCGCTAATGCAAAGCGAAAGCGTTTCGAAGGCTACCTGGCTAACTTCAGGCTCCGTCTGTAGTCTACAAAGCCAAACAATGAAAATAAACTTTCGTCCCTAGTATGGTCGCCACTATGTTAGAGCCTAGATTTACCTCAGGCTAAGAAGGTAAGCTTCTAGGTCCACATAAAACCACGCTCAGCCTTGTATCTAGCCCTACGAGGATAGGAGAGGGCTCTCTCTGGGTCAATCTCAGCAAAAAATAATCAAATGGGCTTGAGATGACTGATTTTACAACTAATTTTAGGCTAGGTATGAAGTGCAAGGATTTGATTTGAGTTTTTGGGGGTTTTGAGTTGGAAAATGGAAGAGGCAAATTTGGGTCCGGGGATGAGGCCTAGTTTTTGCAGAGTTCTGATTGGGGAAAGGAAGGCAATAGTTTTAATGCTTTAGACTGAATGAATGGATGGATCAGACTAGCGAGGAGCTAAGGAGGGTAAGAGGGTCTCAAGAGTCCTCCTCGAACAAATGAAAATATTGAAAATTAAACAAAATTTCAAGGCAGAGCACGACAGTCCAATGAATTCTACCTTAATCACTCATTTGTTTAATTTTAGAAGAAAAGAGAAGGGTAAATGAGACACATAAACATTAGTGAACTTACAATTACATAGAGAAAAACACCATCAAAACACAAAGCCACATGGATCCCAACAAGTGCTGCAAAACCCT
>APFE031507727.1:0-10234 GCA_000404065.3 Pinus taeda
GGTGCTAACTACGATGCCCATGTAAAGGATGGCTCTACCATCATGTCATGATTTAAAAAATCGGCGAGTGAAGATGGCTTACGAACCATAACATGATGGGATCAACCCTATGGCAGATGTATCGACTGATGGAGGCTAGTATGCATAGTGCAACGGAAAAGTGATTTCCCTAACCTATATGCCAGTGAAAAAATGATACCTGCCATGACGGGTCAGCAGTCATGGAACCGTTTCGAAAAAGTCGAAAAATGTCCAAAATGTCCTGAAAGGCAAACCAATCTCGACACTCCAACCTCCCAAGTTAATAGTCAAATGAAACCAAACCAAATGAAATTTTGAAAAAATTTTGCATTTTCAAAACTTATAATAAGGATTTTGGACTCACCATTGTTACCGTTTGAGTTGGAGAGAAAATATTTGGAGGAAAAGGAGAAAATTTCTCGTGCGTCAATTTCGACCGTTCAAATTCCACAAAATCTTCCAGGTAACCCTTACACTTAGCTTGCAATTCATTGTGACTAGTTTTAAGGTTTTCCATTGATGTTTCAACGTTGAACTATTGATAAAAATTTCGCCACGGCGTATACGCGGGTTGATAATATGAAACCCGCGTACACGCGGGCCCTATACGCGACTGTGTATACAGTAACCCGCATATACGCCGTGAGCTAATTTAAATGAAAACTAATGGTTGAAACTTCAATTTCTTCTTAGGATGCCGATCACATGGCGTGAAATGGAACATGCATCGGTTGATAATGAGGTTATGAATGATCCTCAAGCCTTGGATGCTTTACGAGGATGCGGCTTGCTCAAATTCTTCAAACTGCTGAACATGAAAGCCAATGTGCGACTGCTTGAAATGCTCATTGACTATTGGAATGTTGATGAGGAAGCCTTCATGATTGATTAGATGCCACTCCGAGTGGAGGTGGAGGACATATATTTTATCACAGGCCTTTCCCGAAGGGGAGAGGTAGTACAGTCCCGGGGCAGGACACGGAGTAGCCTCACTATAGAGGACTATGTACAGATATACTGCCCAAGACATCCCAAGAAAGTTGGGAGCCAGATCTCCATTGCACACATGGAGAGTTTATCACTAAGGATCATCCTATTCACTATAGCTCGAGTGAATGGATCATCCTCACTGCATCAGGCATCACGGCTCAACATGAGCGTGGCAGTGGATTGTCTCACTACAGTGTTTGACAGGTGTACTCCTCTTCTGGCCAGCATGAAGAGCCAGCTCACTTCCATTAAGAGGGGACAGACCAAAAACTTCGGCTGTGGGACTATCTTGTGCACCTTTTTCTTCGAGAGGATTCCTGCACTCCGCCCCAGGGTAGCGGTTTCCATCAGCACCCCACGCGATCCACGCATGGGCCGGTGGGCTGATCTGATGAAACGTCTGGGGGGGGGGGAGGTTCCTAGGACTGCATTCGATGATGATTTCTTCACCTGGTTGGATTAGAAGATCATCTCCGTAGAAGACTACCCCTATGCTAGGCTGGACTTCCGAGGAGATCCTAACCTAGCTTTACCGCGAGATGCAGCGTGGGGCGAGATCGGTAAGATTTTTTATTTTATGATTTTTTTTGGATTTTTCAAATATAATGATGCATTTTGAAGAATATTTTTGATGAGATTCAAATGACTAATATGATGATCATGATCCAGATATTGGGCCAGTACGACCAGATGGACTCCCACGGCACAAACGACACGGTTGAGGAGCCAAAGCGGCGGCTGCTGAGACGGAACGGACTCTACACAACATCCAGCGACACCTGACTAGACTGAGCTGTCGAGTACTGATGGATGCTATAGAGGACCTTCCGAAGGATATGCAACGTCATGTGGTTGGCATGCCACGTGACTGGGTTCGCACTTTTCGGCGTGTAGCCAACGCGATAGCTAACTACTTGGCCGCTCATCTTGAGCCGGGGAATTAGATATGCCGGATATGATTATGGGTATTTGAGTCCCAATTTTGTATATTTTTTAGACGACATATGTACACTCGAGATACTTTTATGATGTAATATATATATATCTATATATATATATATATATATATATAATAATATATATATATTTATATATATATATAATATATATATATATATATATATATAATATATATATATATATAACAGTTTGGACTTTTTGAATGCTTTGATTTTATAGAATGATTGATGTGCAGTTCTAATGCTTGAATAGCGATAGAATCAGCTAACCAATTATGAATCTTGGAAATGGTCAATAATTAATATAAAAAAAATGATATTTACAACCATATCACTCTAAATACTGGCGATGTAAACAGGATCCATTACCCCGATAAATGTTATTTAATTGAACACTATCAATTGAGAATCGAGATACACTACTAACGAGTCGATCCCATAAGAGATTGCCTCGGATAGTAAATTAATAACGACAGTATACTCAGCCATATTATTCGAAGCAGGGCCGATGCATACGCCTTTTGATACCATCAATTGACCAGTTGGATAATAAAGTACCCAAGCTGCGGAAGCGAGATTCCGAGTGTGCCGACTAGCACCATCATTGAACCCAAAATAGACCAAGTCATCCATCAACACCTGCAACAGCAGACCAAAAAGTGTTGACATCACAAAACTCTCGATAATATATGTACAAATATACATAATTTACAAAGAAGCCATTGCCTAACTTCTACTTAAGCAAAGTACTTCTTTAGGTAGACCCCGTTTCGAGGCTCCGCCAGCTTGTTTCCCTCAAAATAGATTAACTCATGCGATCCTTTTTCTAAAACTCGTTTAATAATGAAAGGACCGTACCACATAGGCTTAAACTTGCCTACCCCCAAGGCGTCTTTATCTTGGTCATAGACCAAGAAAAGGTCGCCTTCATAAAAGACTCGAGGGTGGACAGATTTATCATACTGTGTTTTTACCCTTTTCTTATGGGCCTCATTCATCGTGGCGGCATCTCGACGCTGGTCATTGAGATGTCCCAAGTGAAGGAGGCGCTCTTCAAGACTCGAAGTCTCTGGAAGGAGCTCTACAGCTAACTTGAGAGACGGAATTTCACATTCGATCGGAAAGATAGATTCCATCCCGTAAACTAACTAAAAAGGCGTAAAACTAGTAGCAGTCTTTACAGAGGTTCGGTATGCCCAAAGAGCCGAATACAACATAACGTGCCAATTGGACCGATTTTTGTTGATTTTCCATTGGAGTATCGTCTTAAGAGTTTTATTGACTGCCTTGACCTGTCCATTGGCCTGAGGATAATAAGGAGACAAATGCTCTTGACGGAAACCTAATTTAAGGGCCAATTCGGACATGAGTTGATTCTGGAAGTGACTGCCATGATCAGTGACAATCTCTCTCGGGACACCGAATCTTGAGATAACCTGATTGAAGAGAAACAAAACTGTCGTGTCACTATCATTTTTATAAGTGGGCATGGCTTCGGCCCACTTCGTAAAGTAGTCTACCGCCACAATAATGTACTTGTGATTCACTGCTAAAGGTGGATTACAAGTTGTAAAATCAATACCCCACTTAGTAAAAGGACCGACCGTGACGACGGGAAAAAGAGGAGCTGGATGAGCACGCATCTTTCGAGTAAAGATTTGACAAGGGTGGCAACATTTGACCGCTTCCACACAGTCTTTAAAAAGTGAAGGCCAAAAATAGCCGGCACGTAAGATGCGCTGGGCTGTAGCAAGCCCTGATAGATGACCACCACAAGCTCCACTGTGGCAATCATTAAGCACAGACTCTGCTTCTTCCAAGGTTAAACAACACCGAAGGATTGAATCAACTCCTTGACGGTATAAGCTATCACCAATGATCAGATAGTTCTTGGCCAGGTGACGTAATTTACGATGTTCATCCTTGGAAAAAGTGGAGGGAAACTTTGAAGTCTGGAGATAGACAATGATATCTCCATACCAAGGGTCGAGTGAAGAGATGTGGAATAAATGTTCGTCAGGAAAACTTTCCTCATAAACCGTATCCTCTCCATAAGGCAGCTCAGAAATTAGCTCAGCGAAAACCATGGATTTCTTGGACTTGGCTGACAAGAATTCGAGATCGAATTCTTGCAAGATGACTATCCATCTATTATATTTCCCCCCAATCACTCGCCTACTAAGGAAAAATTGAAATGGATTGACCACCGCTAAGACAAAATTTTTGCGTAGCAAGATGTAATGACAGAGCCGCTGGACAGCATGAACAACTACCAAGGACAATTTCTCTACCAGAGAATAGCGAAGTTCAAGGCCTATTAAGCCTCGGCTCAAATAATAAATCACGTGCTCGGTGAGAGCATCGTCCTCCTGAACCATAACCATACCAATGGTTGATTCTACTGCCGCTAGATATAAAAGGAAGTCTCTACCATAATCCGGTGGACTCAAAAGCGGGGTAGAGACTAATGCTTTTTTCAAAGCATCAAACGACCGTTGCGTAAAGTCGTCCCATACAAATGGAACTCCTTTTCGTAACAACCGCATGAACCCTTTAGTGATCTCGGCATAGTTTGCTATAAACTATCGTAAGAAATTAGCCTTCCCTTGAAGACTCTGAAGCTGATGAATTGAGGACAAGGGAGGCAACCGCACTATTGCCTCAACCTTGAAGGGATCAACACGAATCCCCTCATTTGACACAATGAACCCTAACAACTGACCGGATGTAACCACGAAAACGCACTTGTTGGGATTCAACCGGATTTTATAAAAACGACATCGTTCAAAAACCATTCGAAGGTGGCTAGGGTGATCAGTTCTCTTTTGAGAACGAGCAGCGATATCATCTAAATACGCTTCGATGACATGCTTGATGTCGTGGAAAGCATAAGACATGGCCCGTTGAAAGGTAGCTCTAGCGTTTTTAAGACCAAAAGGCATATTTCTATATGCAAAGGTACCCCAAGGAAATATGAAGGTCGTCTTATGTTGGTCTTTAGGATGGATAGAAATTTGATTATAACCAGAGAATCCATCCATGAAGGAAAAAATCTCATTACCTGCACACTCGTCGATAATCTGATCAATAAATGGCGTGGGGTAATTTTCCTTGGGACAAGCCTTGTTTAGGTCCCTAAAATCGATGCATACTCAGATTGTTCCTTGCTTTTTATCTACAGGGACTAGGTTAGAAACCCAATCAGTAAGAGGAACAGGGTATATGAAACATGCCTTTAGCAGCTTCTCCACTTTCGCTTTGATAGCTGCTGCTTTCCTAGGGTTGACTGGCTGAAGCCTCTGACGAACAGGTTTGGCGTTTTCATACGTCTTGATCTCATGCTAAACTATAGATGGGTCAATGCCAGGCATTTCCTCATAAGACCAAGAAAATACATCCTGAAATTCTTTAAACAGGTCGGTGTAAATTTGAATTTCTTCAGGGGAACACTCAATTCCAATGAAGATATTCTCGATTGTGTTAGGGTCCCTAGAGATGTTTATAGGTATTGTTTTTTAAATCACCAACATATTACCTTCAGCACGAACGTGTGCTGGAGCCAAAAGGTTTGACACCATATAAACATCACTAGAATAGAGCTCGGAGAATCTAGACTCTACCTCCTGCAATGGAGGAAGAAAGTATGAACGATGGTGTAAATCTTCCCAAGGTCGATCTATACCCATCATTGCTTCAAGAATTGCTTCTTCCGATGGTAAAATTGAATCCAAGCAATCCAAAGTAGAGGGAGAATCAAGGCTCCAAGCGGGGGCCACATCGCCATCTAACTCCTCTTCAGAAAAAGGAGTAGAATGGTCATCTGCAGAGTTCACGATAGACTGATATCTAAGCTCAAGTGCAGATATAGGAAATGCCATTCCATTCTCTTGTCCTTCAACTAATGTGGTCATAGGTCTTCAAGGTCCAGGGGTCCGAAAAATAACGAGTTCGAAAGAACCCATCTCGAGAAAACTCCCTAGATGATGAAATAGCATTGATTTTAGCGATAGAAGAGGGAAACTCAAAGGTACCCATCAACGAGGAATACATCCCTAGTCCTAGATTCTCAGTAGGCAGACGAGGGTTATCCACTAAAGGAATAGTAGAGTCGGAAGTTGCTTGAGGATCAACCGGACAATAATCTAATTGATCCACCTTTACGATTTTCCCCTCATGAGGAAAGCAAATGACACGAAACAAAGTCCAAACAACGGCGTCCATTTCGTATACCCAGTTCCTTCCTAGGAGGAGATTATAATCTAGGTTAGCATCTATGACTTCTACTTCAATATTAACGACCTTCCCCCCAAGGCGATCCAATAGCCTTCCAACATGACATTGACATGACACACGTGGAAGCCCCTTCATCAATAACGGTTTGAAAAATGTTAATTTTCCAGTATGTGGACTTTATTTGAAAATCCATGTGATGAGGGAGTTGCTTTTTGACATTTAACATGTCGAAAGTGAGCACCAAATAATTAGTTGGATCTACTGCCGCGATGGCGGAAAGTAAAGCACTTCTCTGAGCCGGACATGACTGGAGAACCTCTAAAGAGGACATAGCGCATGGACTCTGAGCCATATCCTCCACAATGGAGTAATTCTGGGCGGCCCTAGCATTAGGATTAATTGTCGCGCATTTAGCGGAACCTTTCGGTATCCGTCGTATAGTCTCAACAGAGGGTCGCTCGATATGAAGGTCAGTACTTCCAGGAACAACCTTATCCTTGGAAGTTTCGGCTTCACCATAATCACATGACCGAGTAGCCACATGGATGTTAGAACCCATCATGAAAACATTCAATGATTTTTCCCCTTCCTGGTTGCCCCCTGCGGAGGTCCCAGGGTTTGAACTCGTGCCAGCAAGAAGTTGCTTCCCTTCGGGAAAAGGGTTAGTTAACACAGCTTGGGAACTAGAAGTCCCTTGCTGCCCTAACAAGCGCTGAGCGTCTTGAATCTTGGGGCAGAGATGAGTTAAATGGTCTCCACCGCATAACTTGCATGGAAACTTAACTTTCTTCTTTGACTCATTTCTACCCCCACCAGCATTATTGTCGGATTTGTTTGCATCAGGCTTCCCATCCTGGTTCTTTTTCTTACCTCGTCCTTTCTTTTTCCCATTGGAATTTTGACTTCCTTTTGGATTATCAGATTGGACAGCATTAATCGAAGAGGTTTGGGAAGCGGAAGGATTAGATGATGTGACTTGGGTGTTAGAAGCAGTTTGTAAAGACAACTGCTGCAATTGATTCAACAAGTTCACCGTATTTGTGTCTACTGACCCAACAATACCATCCGCGTGGGGACCTGGCTTCGGCTTAGCTGCATCAACCTTAGACCCAGGAGCATCTAACAAGTACTTTTGTAGGATCCCAGACTGAGAGTAGATCAGTTCTAATTGCTGGGCCCTAAAAATGGCTTGCTCTTCGGAATAGACCCCTGACATGGAGTCATCCTTAGAGATCTCAGGTATCAAAGACTTCAAGAACCACTCGAGACGGTACTCCGGAGGGATTTCGGCTTTAATGAGCCTCTTTCTCCGTCTCCATTCCTGAATGTGATCGGAAATGTAGTTGCCCTATCCTGACGAAAAGTAGCTAGTAGTTCAGTTCCGGCATCATACCGGACAGGCAACTGAAAATGGTTCAAGAAAATATTGGCTAAGTCGCCCGAATGATGTAAAGCTGCCCCCAGGCAACTCTATGTACCACTTAGCTTTGTTGCCAGTCAAGGTGCGTTGAAATAATCTCAACCTAACCGAGTCGTCGATCAGGGAGTTCGATGAGCAACCATAAGTGGAACGTGGTTACGTGGTCGCCCAGATCCTCACCACTTTTCCCTTCGAATTTTGGAATATCCGAAGGGAGTTTAGTTGGGACCGGAGGCCAGGCCGGATTATACTTGATTGTGTCATTAGTTAACTCAGTGAGGTCTAGCAAGTTTAACGTTGCCAGAAACGGAAGTCTAGGCGGAGCTTGGGGATTCCACCCTGACTGGGTGGCACTCCCGAAGCTCTGAAAAGATTGGCCTGGGTTTTGGAAGGCACCAGGCTGCCCGAAGTAACCAGTAGAACCCGCTAAGCCAAAAGGCAGGCCTTGTGACCCAACAAAACTCGAAGTTTGACCAACTCCAGCCGTATATCCACCATACCCAGCAAAGTTTCCTCCTAAAGGATTGTAAGGAGTTGACAACCCCTGATATGGATTCCAAGCCGAAGCTAGGGGAGGAATGCTTTGGAATGAACTAACCGTGGTATACAGCCTATTCCCATATTGGCCAAAGAATAGATTCCCAGTTCCGGCACTACTAAGCCCAGGGTTATTCAAACCTTGGAAAGGATTGCTGCTTTGTCCTACCGAAGAAAAAGGCATAGATCCTATCGTAGGGTTGGAATGTGGTATATGACCACTTCCGAATGGAAAACCTTGGAACGAAGCCGACCCACTCATCATAGATGTGGCGGCCCTGAACGGAGCTGAAGGAATGCCCTATGAATGGGCACCGAATGGGAAGTACCCAGAACCGAAAGCATTTGTTTGGGAATTTCCACTCGTGGACGGAATGGAGGTAGACCCAACAAAAGATGTGCTAGCAAAAGATCCGAATAAAGAGACGAAGGGGATGGAAATAGTTCCACCCCCTTGTACAGATATAGGAGTCTGTACAGTCGTAGCACTAGTAGAAGCCATGCTTCTAGTAGTGGTCATCGAAGGTAAGCGCGTAGCGTAACCTGGACTTGACGGCCTATGCGTCGGAGTCCCAACGTATTGCAATATGTGTGGATGACTGGATGGTAGGGGAGAATTCGGAGCTGCTAACGACTCTGAAAGTTCTTCTACCTCAATATTATCCTCCGCTTGTAAGCGAACTTGAGAAAGAAATGGTGTGTTCCTTTCTTGTTCTACGGAAGTACCAGGCCTTGCTTCAATACTATTGCCCCCGAGGGGAGGATCAATCCCTGATGTGTCAATTGCAGTGGGACGAAACCCACTGGTATTATTACCTCTGCGCCTTCTCGGAGAAGGCTCTAAACTTGGTGGCGAAAGACCACGAAGTCTTCGAGACCGTCTGGGAGATCGATCAACCACTTTGAATTCTTTGTTTAAAATCTAACTAAAGACTCAAAAAATTTAAAGCTAGGCCAACTAAGAGCACAAAGCACCCACTATAAAGTCCCTAAAGATACAACCAGTCAAAACAAATTCCAAGTATTTCCGCTCCGGGTGATTAGGACTGGACACCAAAATACGAGAAAGTGGAAAATAAAGGGCCTTCCAAAGATAGTTTGGGATGATGAGGGCCCAGGGCTATCAGCGAAGGTATCAGAGGAAGTTACGCTGACCTCCTAACAACAGTCTGTGCTGGTGCAAGCCCCCAAGCTTCGCAAGGGTGCCCTCCAGTAGTGCTGTTGAGAGTGATACAACGTCGACCTCAGGTGCCACGGGATTCCCCTCCACAGCCACCTATGTAGTTCCCTAGGAGTGGCAACTAAGGATACCAACTCATCACAGAAGCCAGACGGAACAGTAGTGAGGTAAGTTCGGACAAGTAGGAGAGGGGGTATCACTCTTTCCTGTCTTCACAGACCCTCGTGCTTAACTCCCAGACCCGGATCTTTCCTGGTCTTCCTAACGCTATTGGATTTTCTCTCGTTAATCAGACTCCTATGTTTTGACGTTTAATATGGCCTTGGAGAGTTAACTCTCTACTCGCCTAATCCAAGGCCCTAAAATCCTAAAACTTGTTTGTGTATTTCACTTAAAAGAAAAAGTTCTAGTTGATTTTAATTAGCGCTTGATTTTAAGGGCTGTTCTTTAAGTCAAAGGATGATGGAAGTGAAACTAGTGGTGTTTTCTTTGACGCAAAAGAAGTTAATAAAATTAACTATATGCGTATGCACTTTGTCATTGTTTTTCGATGAAAAGTAATCTCTACAGGGTTCGAAAGGAAACTTCTAATGAAACAAACTTTTCTTTTCTTTTCTTTTCATTCACACTTCACACTCAAAAGTTAACAAAACTATTTTATGCCTAAAGAGATGAAAATCTATCCTAATGCAAAACTAAATGCTTGATGCAAGATTGAAAACTACTCTAACAAGAAATGAAAGTTGCTTTGTTTATCAAATTTTCTTTTGCCACTTACAATATTTAGATGGAATATGAGGTACTACAATTCATTTTGTCTAAATACTAAAAGCAAACTCAAGATAACATAAAACACTTTCATTCACCAAAAGGAAACTAAATGAAAAGCAAGTT
>APFE031507737.1:0-11638 GCA_000404065.3 Pinus taeda
ACAATCCTCTTCTAACTACCATTGTAATATTCAACTCTTATTGGATGGATAAAAAGATTCCTACTACTAAATTCGCTAAATCATTATCTATTCTGAAGCCTCGACACCTTCACTTCCTCTAGGCAAACGACATTTCATAAATGTTTCACATTGGGTTCTCAATTCACTCAACATGAGAAACCCAACAAATCCATCATTTTGCTCATTAAATATGAATTAGAAACTTTTCCTAGAGAGGGATTTTTCATCTCTTCTACTCACACCAAAATACTGCTCTCAAACACACAACAAGCTCCCAATTTTCTATCACAAACAACATACAAATTTTGAATCTTTTTCTCAACTCTATCTTTGATTTTTGCTCACAAATCTATGATATAAATCTGCAAAAACTATGTGAGAAGCTACTGCAATCTCTACTCACTCTCAATTTCTTCACAATATCATTCTCTCACACTCTCAAAACAAACAACCAAATAGCCTCACATCCTTCTTCTATTTATCATTTTTCTTTGTTAAGTGACTTACAGTGCTACAGGTTATGGACCACTCAACAATCCTTTTCACACGCTTCAGATTTGGTTGAGATAGGATTCTTGACCAAATCAAACCACTTACTCCACTAGCCTTTTGATATATTCAACATTGATCATCTTCTAGAGGTTCCATTACGTTTTCCAACCATATGCCAAAAAGTTTCAACCAAGAACATCACCACAACACTAAAATTAGCTGAGTAGTGTGAGAAATCCATAGAAAAAATTGTGAAAAGGCACGATCACATGCATAACACAGGCTCCATTTGTCTGAAACTCCTCAGTCACTCCCATATGCTTGCCTTATTGCGACTGGAGCTTTTCAGCTGCTCACATGACTCAACATTCATGCGACTAGGGCAAAAGATGAAGGAAAACATATTTACTTAGCTCACAAACTGCTCCACCTTCTTCCAGAGCTTGAGAATCCTCTATAGGACCTATGGAAGTCAAGGAACCTCTACAACACTTCATTGAATCACTTCCACATCATTGTCATCATCATCAGTCAAACTAGGTTGACTTGAAGACTAACCAAAAACCATACTAGAACATGGGCCATCAAACTGCTCCACAAACACTCTGCCAACAATATGTAGCTCCAATTCATGTTAGACATCCTCCAACACATTTACAACCATATCAAGGATCCACTAACACATGTATATCCTCTCCAAACCCAAGGTATAACATCATCAACCATAGGAGGCCTAATCCTAAACATGGAGACCATGGAGACCAAACCAATAGGGCTCCTCAACTCTAACTCTTGTAGCAGCCATCAATACCTATAGGTAACAACATGATAAAGAGGATCAACACATCTCCAAGCTATTATAAGCTAGTAGACATGCCAAGGACCATCCATCACATCTCCACCATACACAAGTCGTGTCTGTGTTTAAGTAGGAGTCATTAGAGATGCATTCACTGAATTGGAAAAAGTGGAAAGTCATAATAATTTTTAAATCAAATTGAGAAAACAAGTGGGCCTAGTAGACAAACTTTTGAACTCGAACTCTTCTCATAATTTACAGAATTTTCACCTCACACAAAGTTGTCGGTGTCATCGTGCACATGTGGGAAGAAAATGGACCGACTTAGACTTGCAAATTATATAATTAAAATTAATCAAATTTTCCATATTGTTACCGAAATTTGTTTACATTTACACCTACCATTGAAAAATAAATAACAACATAAGATGGTGCCGGCGTCGAGTATTTCGCGATGTTGGAGTGTAAAGTAAAATACTGGACAATTAAAATAATGAATGCATATAAGAAATCATTCATAATAGAGAATTTAGTAAAGGGATGCGGCCACTGAATATTAAAATAATGAAGTCGGTGGAGCGAGAATGGCGTTACATTTAATATTAAGTTCACTGCACTTTCTCCATGAATTGGAAAAAGCAAAAAACATAAAATCCGAGAATGGTGTTACATTTAATAATAAGTTCAGTTCAGTGCACTTTGTCCATGAATGGGAAAAAAAAATCCATGTTGCCCGGAACACGCAGAGCGAGAAAGGGAGAGGGGCAACAACACGGAGAGAATTCCATAATTGACTAAAGGGTTATGTATTTATATATTAAAAAAAACATGCCTCGTTCATATCCATTTACACTTGAGTTGCTCCACCTGCCTTACGGTTTATGGTTTGGCATTCTTTAAGAAAGACGTTTTGGAGACTTATAAAAGTCATCAAAGATAATAATACAAAAACAAAAAGGAAATAATACAGAGAGAATTGTGATGAAAACTAAACTATGTTAGATTTATATACAGCTTTAGGGGTGAATTCAAAAAACGAAGGCAATATAAAAAATAGAATTAGTGGTATTGAGTAAAGTTTCATAATTTTTGGTACCATATGTTTTGCAATAATAGAAAAATTGAAATATAAAAAGGTAAGATAAGAGCAAAGGAAATGATATTATTATTGGGCACAGAGCTTCATTGGGGGAGCAATACTATACCATGTGCATTCATATTGGGGGGTATATACGGGGGTAAGATGTTTTTATATTGGCAAGCATAATAAATGGAGCTATAAAAATGTTAATGAAAAAATGGATGCCTACAATATCTAGTGAAAGTAGGGGTTTTTAAAATTGGGAAGTTTTATTGGCTTCATTTTGCTAGGGGGTTAAATAAATTGTTTTTTAGAGGTATTTTCCAATATGTAGTCAAATTAAGGGTATTATTTAATATGCTAGGAACACACGTGATATGTTAGGTTCATTGAGCGAAGCCCCTATGTTCTGGCCATGTTATGTTAGGAAGTTCATTAGTTGACATGAAGAGTGTCTTCCTTCATGGTGATCTTGAAGAATGTATTTGCATAGAGAATGAGGGTTTCACTAGGGGAGAAATACCATACCACATGTGTTCATATTAAGGGATATATATTGAGGAAAAAATGACATAATATATTGAGCATATAAAGAGGAGTAAAGGGTTTTTATATTGGCGAGTATGAAAGATGGAGCTCAAAATTAATGGAAAGATATAAAGGGGTATTAAAAAGGTTGAAAAAATGGATACTTACAATATCTAGTGAAAGTAGGGGTTTTTTAAATTGGGAAGGTGTATTGGGTTTGTATTGGTAGTGGGTTAAATAACGTGATTTTTAGAGGTATTTTCCAATATGTAGCAAATTAAGCATATTGTTTAGTATGCCATGAACACATGTGATATGTCAAAGGTTCATTGAGTGAATCCCCCGTGGCATGGAGTAGCCAATGAGGTTCTATAAAAAATATTCCATGATGTGTAGACTTCAAAAATATTTTTATGTCCTCAATTTTCCCCTTGGCCTTGGTATACCAAGATGGATTCCTTCGTTTCTTGATGCTTCTAATGTTTGTGTATGAAACCAGATGGTTTTGTAGAATGCCACTGTGGACCCTTGTAACAATACTTTATTTTAAAAGGAAATAATTTATGTGTTGGGTAGCCTAATATCCAAACATATGCTATGTATTTAAGTAAACGTTACGTTCTTCTCTATCTTTCCTTTTCATCATTTTACTTAAATTTTTTATCATTACTATTAATCGTTTCAGGATTTTTTTGAGTGTTTCCAACCTCATTGGATTTCATATAGAGAAAGTAGAATTTTAAAGCCCACTCAAAATTCAATAGGCTTAGCAACTTTTAGGATCTAAAAATTGGGGTGATTGCAATGTTTTCATTGGCGCATGTATGAGGGTATAAATCTAGAATTTAATCAGGATAACCAAGCCCTGTAAGTATCTTGATGTTGGTGGCATTTATTTTCAAACTCTTCTCATGACCCTAGTAAAAATGTACCGAACACTCAAAGAAAATCTCGATTTGACATGTCAAGTTTTTTTCATCTTATTTTAATGCTTGGAAGGTTATATTGATTATGAGGATTCAAATATATGCGATGTGTTTGATGATATGTAGGTTTTTGTTGTAGCATGGTCTTTTTTGGACTCTAGAGGCCATCTAGATCATTTTTGTTGATGTATTTTTAGTTCAGAGATGGATTGCACATGGTGCTATTTTGGTTATATGTACCCTTGCAACCTATATGAGAAACTCTGCATGTTTCTATATAATGGTTTGGATTCATATGGATGCACATGAATACATATGTTTTTTTTTCAAAATTTGTGTGTGTGTGTGTTTGTTTATCAGTTTACCTTTTTTCCTCGGTTCTGATCCAATTCGTATCCCATTCTAGTTAAGGAAGTGGGGCCTATAAACCTAAACATTCCTCACCTTCCTTAAGGACTAAATACAACTCAGGAAATAAATAACCACTCCAAGTGCCTAATCCATGAGTTGGATTATTTTTTTACTGACCTGGGCCACAACTACATGCATGACAAGGATAAGGTGCGGTTATGTCCCTCCAAACACATGAGCAACCCTCCTTCCCTATAGTTATAGCCCAAAATCTCCAGTTCATAGGGTGCAGTCCCAAGATTTGAGCCACTTTTCCAAGCCAGCCTCTATATCACTGCCTAGAACTTCCTATAACTTCTCAAAATGATAAATAACATAATAACAAGATATCCATACACAACTTGAACACAAAATTGACCTAATCAGGCCTAACCATGACAGTCACTTTGTGAAACATATGGTGAACATGTTCTTTACAGGTCATGAGTGCATACATGACCTTAAGAGTTTGAACCCCATCTAAGAATCATCAAGAAGGTCTAATGCCCTCTCTCAATAGTTTTAATAATGCTTGTCAGCCCATGCATTAATCAATCAATCACTAGCATGTCAAATCATGAGCAAGGTCCAAAACTAGAGCACATCATAGAACCATGCTTGTAGCTAGCATGTAACCAGAATAAGAACCATGGAAAATCTACCATATAATTAACATAATAACAACTACATCTGCTCATTAATCACATTACAAAAATAAATATTAACTACATACGCAAATCCAACCAAGTCAGATGCTTCCACATACTATCTGACCATTAATTGGGATGAACCAAATCTTTATTTCAGCCAATCACCCCCGTGCCATATATCAAGCATGAATGTGGGTCTCATGGGATAAACCAAGACATAAAAATCTAAGGGAATCTAGAGGTTAAACCACCTCCACCCTCAAACTACAGCGATCTCCCCAAATCCAGTCAAGAGATCACAAAACCAAAACACGATTAGATGCCTCAAAATTCCTTCACCATACCTTGAGGAATTTTCCTGTCTCCACCCACCTTTTGAGGGCTTCCTAGAGAAAATAATCTCCACCCCAACCCTTGGAAATTTTCCTCAGACCACCTGACACGGTTCCAAAACCTTCTAGCAATCCAAAGCCCAACCAAGAAATAAATCCCCTCACACCATGGCTATCTAGGAAATGGAAAGGGAAGGTTGAAACCACTGTCAAAGTTAGGCAAAACCCATGCCAATGACAACAAATAAACCAAATGAAAAAAATGCATGTACCATGAATTCAAACCTCCTCTAGGAATTCACACATGCACCTTATTACCTATAAAATCTTCCTACTAAAGCCGCTTGATCCAACCTTCCTTGCTTGTCCTTCTCCTTTCTTTATTTTCCTTGTCCTTCCTTTGTCTTCTTTTCTCCAATGCTAGAGTGCTCCAAGAATGCTCTAAGTGTGCAATAGTGAATGGGAGCTAAAACTATAACTGAAAAAAGATGTGAACTGATCCTCATAAGCCTTTTTATCATTCAAGCCTCTATTTTCTTCATTTTCCTTCAATTTCCCTCTCATGCAAATACGTGACCCTTCGTCTCCCTTTTCTCCTATTTTAATAAAAAAATGCCAATTATTGCATTTTTCCTTTCCAATTTCTTTTCCAATTCCTTTGCCAATTTCCTTATCCATAACAAATCAAAAGTGATGCCCACTATATTGCTTTTCCCAACATTCATCTTGGAATATGTGTTCCGTGACCTTGGTCTTACTTTTCCTTTATTATCCTTTATTACATGAAATTTTAACTCGGGGTTGTTACAAACACCTACCCCTTGGGGTAACACCATTGTCGGTGTTCTATGACACCTATGACCACGAAAACCACTGAAAAAAAACATACCGTCCATGAAGCTTTATAACATAGCGTGATGTAGTACTTACAAATGGCATCCTTCTGAAAAACAAAACAAACATACCACTTATTGGAGCTTGATAACATAGCTTATTGTGGTATTTACAATAAAAACAATACATGGAAATTTACATATACCAAAACCCATTTTCTTGAACCAACAAATAATGAATGATACATATCTTACATATAATCAACCATCTCCCATGTAGCTTCTTTGGGCCCAAAGTGCTTCCACTACCCTTTAACTTGCTCGATTACCTGGTTTTGGAGCATGAGTTGTTTCTGCTGCAATATGCACTAAGGTTTCAACCAAAATTACTCTTCTAGTTCCACCTGTAATACAGACTAGTCAACCACATGATCAACATGCTTCACATATATTTTACGCAATGAATCATGGAAAAAATCACAGACTTTCACTGTTGGCACAGTGCAAGCCTATAGGCCACTGGCTCAATCCTCTCAATGATCTCAAAAGGCCTGCAATTCCGAGGTACCAACTTGGCACGTGATCCAATCCTCAAGGATATATTCATGGGATTGATGCACAAGTACACATGCTCCCCAACCTGAAACTCCTTAAATTCCCTGTGTTGATCTACATAAATATTTTTCTTTTCTTGTCTTACCTTTAGATTATTCTTGATAACCTGCATTTCTTGTTCCATCTCTACCAACATGTCTCATCCAATCACTACCTTGTTCACTGGATCACTCCAACTTATGGGAGTATTACAACTCTGCCCATAAGGAGCCTCAAATAGACTCATCCTCAAGGACTTCTAATATCCATTGTTATAAGAAAAATATACTAGTGTAAGGTACTCCTCCCACTTCCTTTATTGATGCATGACATACATCCACAACATGTCCTCAAGAATCTTGTTGACCCTCTCTATCTATCCATCTTTCTACTAATGATAAGATGTATCGAAATTCAACTCTATCCCAAAACATGCAAATAACTCCTTCCAAAATCCATAAGTGAACTTAGCATCTCTGTATGATAAAATATTCTTGGGAACACCATGCAATCTCACTATCTCCCTGATGAAGACCTGAGCTACCTCACTAGATGAATTAGTAGACTTCACTGGAATGAAGTGAGCTACCTTGGTCTACCTATCAACCATAACCATGATGGAATAATTCTGTCTAGATGACTTTGTCAAACCTATGAATAAATCCATGAAAATTACCTCCCATTTACATTTCGTAATAGGAATAGGTTGCAACAAACCAACTGGATGCTTACACAATACCTTCACTTGTTGAAATTACAAACACCTTGCAATGAACTCAGCCACATCTTACTTCAGATTCAACCAATAATAGAACTTATTCACAACTCTTAGAGTCTTTGGATATCCTGGGTGACTTGAATATGGCTTGACATGGAATTCCCTCAAGATAAGCTTCTCCATATCATTGTTATCTAACACATAGATCATATTCCTAAATCTCACCAAGCCATCTGTTGTGAGATGATAATCCACATCCTGTTAACCTGTACCCTACTGCTATCACATGTGCTTAAGTTGTTGGTACATGTCATCCTGCTACACCGCATGCAAGATCTACTCCTCTAAATTTGTCCCATACGAACTCATATTTGATATGTGATTCACCTACACTCTCCTGCTAAGAGCATCTACAAGCATATTCTCCTTACCATTAATGTACCTAATCTCGAAGTCAAACTCACTGCAAGTAGCCAACCATCTAGCTTGCCTAACATTTAGATTGGGTTAGTTAAACAAGTACCTCATCCCACTATGATTACTCATCACAACAAACCTCCTACCAAAGAGATAATGTCTCCACATCTTCAAGGTATGAATAATAGTTTCCAACTCAAGATCACAAGTCATATAGTTCTACTCATCCCTATTCAAATTCTTTTACTCATGGCATACCACCTATCCTTCCTAATCAGGACTCCACCAAGTCCTTTATTGCAAGCATATGTACATACCACAAACTCTTTATATTGATCTGCAATCTTCAAGACTGGATCATTTGTAAGAAACTTCTTCAACTGTACAAAACCGATTGCACAGTCCTCTATACATTCAAACTTATTTCCTTTTCTCTAAAATTAAGTAAATGATAGGAAATCTGTGAGTAGTTCCTGTTGAACCTCCTATAATAACCTGCTAATCCCATGAATGATATGACTTCATCCATATTCCTAGGAGCTACCCACTCCATGATAGCTCCGATATTTTCCATATCCACTGTTATCCCTTCCCGGGAAACAACATGTCCCATGTAATGAGCTTTTGTTTGAAAGAAGCTACACTTACTAAGATTGGAGTACAACTAATGCTCTCTCAACAATATCAATATTCTTGCCAGGTGTTTTGGATGCTCTTCCTCATTCTTGGAATATATCATCAATAAAAACTATCACAAGCTTGTCCAAATAAGGATGCAACACATTATTCATCAAACACATGAAAGTAGATGGAGCATTAGTCAAACCAAAAGGAACCATGACAAAATCACAATGCCCATACCTAGTTTTAAATGTAGTTTTGTAGATGTCATCTTCTTTGGTACATACTTGATGATATCCTAATCTCAATTAAATATTCAAGGACACTGCTACTACCTTTTACTAATCGAAAAGTCATCAATTCGTGACAAAGGACACATGTTCTTAATAGTCACCTTGTTCAACTACCTATAATTAATGTACAGTCTGAGAGTACCACCTATTAGCTTTGTTATGTGCTTTAGTGTTTGGAGGACCAAATTTCAAATTTGGCCGTGAGTTCTTGCAAACAGGGAGCCCCGCAGCAATTTGTTTTCTCCTTCCCCTTCATTGTCCTTATTCTCCCTGAACCCTTTTAGCTCTTTTTTTCTCCCTAAACCCTGTGTAAACCCCTCTTTCGTCTAGCCCCTCAGCGCTAAGGCTTTACCCATATAACCGCGCCTACGCAAATGAGTGCTATACGGAAATCCAGCGCTTTCCCGTCACATCAATCACATAAAACAGGTGCGTTTTTTCAGTCATCCGATCACCAATCTCCCGATCCAACGGTAATCGCTTGTCCCGCTGCCGAAACTTGCACGCGCATTAACCCGTGGGGAAAGCGGTTTTCCGCCCGTCACATCTGCTACGTGTCACCCTCCTATTGTGATCACGCGGGTTTGTATGTTTGCCACCCACCTCCCGTAGGTGGTGCGGGGAAAACCACTTACTACTGTCCCACCCGTTCCCACTCATTAACCCCCTCGTACTCCCGACCCGCGATCACCATTGGATCTGCCCATATGAGATCCAACGACCCTCGTCTATCCCACTCTCACGTCTCCCGATGGCCACTGCTAATCAATCTATGTCGTCTATCTTCCCGATATAACGGTTGATATCTATTATCCACCCGCTCGTACACCCGCCATGAAGCCTTCGCCACCTTTGACTAAGCCATGCTTCCAAAGGACAATGGCGGCCATCTACCAGTACTCGGCACAGTTATTCTCCAACAACCGCATTCAAGAAGCAGAGTGGCCAAGAGCGAGAAGGACATGCCTCGAGTAGTTGAATTCATTTATCAGTTATGGAACTCTATCCAAAGGACATTTCACCTGCTTGGGAAGTACAACAGAGCTTCCAAGGAGATCAAGATCATTCATTGAAGCAGCAGATTGCAGCAGAGACCCATATCAGAGAATTAATGTGGTTGGTGGTCAATTATCACCCCTCCACGCATAGAACAACAAGATATTTTTGTAAACAAACTCTATGTATACAAAAACACAATGTAATGGGGGTTGATGGTTATGGTTTTGATGTAAGATTCAACTTCTAGAGACTGTAACTATTGTGATACTTGCAGCATATGGTCTTCATTTTCAGCTAATATAAGCTTCTTTTGTTGTTAATTGCTCACTTCCCACTTCTTCTTTATTCTAGGTTGTGCCTGTTATACATTTATTCATGTGGTCTTGGCATTTAGCATTTGAGGGGCTATCATCCCACCTCTGTGTTAGAATCTAGTATGTATCATTGAATGTGTTATGCAGGTTTTTATTATTTTAATGCCAGAGAGCTGTCATCCTGTTTGTACATTGGGAAATAGATTTGTAGACCTCTTACTGGTTGCAGCCGGCCATCACAGGGTCCTGTGCATCTGCTGGTGTGATCAGTATTCTCCATATTCACCTATTCCTTAAACTGTGAGTAATTTGTGGTCTAAAGCTTTGTAGTCTGGGGGTGTTCACCCATGTCTGGAGTCAAGCATAGTAGAAGTGGTTATCTGGCTTGAATATACATCATTCCTTTCATTCATCCATTTCCAACATTTTGTTGAGTTTGTAATGTTCCCGAGAATCTCCGAGATACAACCTAGGAGAGTTTCTTAGGTTGATAACATAAATTGGTGTCGTTGTTGGGGAGAGGAGGTTGAAGCTCAGCTTCCCTGGGAAACGACATAGTTCCAGATTTTGATGATAGACAAGGTCTGGGCACATTTCCGGTTGTAATCATCTATTTGGTGACTCTACTGGAGAACCTACCTGGTGGCGACTCCACATTGCAGTTCTGGCTCAGTTTGTCAGACATACTCGAAGAAATCCTCAGAAATCGCCAGCTGAACCAGTGCCTATCCCTGAGAAGATTGTTAAGCACAAGAAAACTTCACAGAAAGGAGCATCAGGATCAGGTAAGCCTAAGAAATCTTATATATCTCTGCAAGAGGAGGTTATAGTTGAGAATGTATCATTAGAAGATATAGAGCCTAGTGTTGCTAGTGAGAAATTTCCTTTAGAGATTCATATAGCTCCTTGTGTATTTAGTTCCCCTTTGGATCTGAGTCCAAAGATAGCATCCCATACAGTCCATCATATTCCTTTGTCCTTCCTATCCATTACATTGTTCCCCACTATTCAATTGTAAGGTTCCTACCCTAGGGTCTGCTAAAAAATCTAGATTCTTCTGAAATCAAATACGATAAGAGGTGATAACTTACCTACTTACACTACGTTTACAAAAATAAAATTTTGTCATTTACATTTTAATCAACAAAAATTAAGGTGAATACTTCATTCTAATTAACTTTACCAAAGTAGACTATGGAGGAATACCTGTGCCGGTGGCTGATGGAGATACCTTTGTCCTGCTGCTCCTGCCGAACGCTCCTCTTGACGGACCCAACCGGAAATACCTCCCAGCCAACTAGGAAATAATCCCTAGCCCAGGAAACCTACATAGGTTCCCTAGCCCTCCGAGCCCAATTCCAACCAGATGTAGTGTGTGTGTGTCCCAATGAAAGATCCAAACCAAGATAACAATACTCCCCCCCTCTCAACAACCCAAGAAACCTCCACAGGTTCCTAAGGTCTTCCAAAACACAACAAGTCCCAACAATCACAACCAACCCCCACAATCATAAGCAAGACCTCCCAAAAAAAACTTCCCTTTCTCCCTTCCCCCTTCCCTTTTTATACCCTCCTTCCCTTCTCCATCTCAACCACCTCTCATTAATGTCATTAACTTCTCACCCATCCT
>APFE031507737.1:13571-40981 GCA_000404065.3 Pinus taeda
TCAAAAAGGTGGCAGAAAGTCATTTTTTGCTTGTTTTTTGACCTTCTGGAGGCTCAAAACTTGGTGAAATTTCTTGATGTTTTCTGGGTAAGTGTATTTTTGCATGACAAATCCAAAAATGTAAACTTTTCCTGAAATGGACCTCCCAATCTAAAGGGTCGCGCACGGTGCGTGACCTCTTGGGAGCAAAACCCTGTTTTTTGACCAAAAAATTCATAAATGACCAAAAATGCTCAATTTTTTTTTAAATTTGTGCTGGGGTCCCCAATCAAGTACCATGCTCCTTCAAGGAAGCCTCAGCCAAGATATGGAGGGGATCGAGCCTTGGGAGAGTGACGTGACATAAGAAAGTGATGTTATCGAAGACCAGCATTGTCGAGGCTGAGTATTTGGGGATATTCCGAAGTATTTCGCGGTGTTTTGTCTGACCAGGACTTGCAGGGTAAGAAACATTGTTATAATGATTATGATGTAAACTGCATAAAAGTTACTGGATATAGAAAACAATTAGATCTAATTATTATAATTCACTTCGTAGTGCGACACGTGGTATTTATGTAGTATTTATGATTGTTAGTGGATAATTAACATGTTAAAAATGTAAATAGTGAATTGAGAAAAGTTCAAACGTAATGTGTTTCTTAGAACTATCCAGACTAAAAAGGGGTGTACCTAATGCAGTGATATTCTATATATATTTTTAATTTAGTAACACAACATTTTGGTGAGATTATGATCGTTTTATTATTTTATTTACATTTTAAATAAAAAATAGAATTGGCATTTTAAATAAGCTTTAGAATATTTGGTTTGTGTAGATTTAACAACTTAAAACTATGATTTTAAATCAAATTGAGAAAACAAGTGGGCCTAGTAGACAAACTTTTGAACTCGAAAATATGAAATATATATATATATATATATTTACAGAATTTTCACCTCACACAAAGTTGTCGGTGTCGTGCACATGTGGGAAGAAAATGGACCGACTTAGACTTGCAAATTATATATTAATCAATTTTTCCATATTGTTACCGAAATTTGTTTACATTTACACCTACCATTGAAAAAGAAATAACAACCTAAGATGCTGCCGGCGTCGAGTAGAATGCATATAAAATAATGAATGCATATAAGAAATCATTGATAATAGAGAATTTAGTAAAGGGATGCGGCCACTGAATATTAAAATAATGAAGTCGGTGGAGCGAGAATGGCGTTACATTTAATATTAAGTTCACTGCACTTTCTCCATAAAATCCGAGAATGGTGTTACATTTAATAATAAGTTCAGTTCAGTGCACTTTGTCCATGAATGGGAAAAAGCAGAAAAACTTAAAAAAATTCCATGTTGCCCGGAACACGCAGAGCGAGAAAGGGAGAGGGAGGGGCAACAACACGGAGAGAATTCCATAATTGACTAAAGGGATATGTATTTATATATAAAAAAAACATGCCTCCTTCATATCCCTTTACACTTGAGTTGCTCCACCTGCCTTACGTTTTGGAGACTTATAAAAGTCATCAAAGATAGATTATAAGGGTAAATTGAAAATAAAAACAAAAAGGAAATAATAGAGAGAGAATTGTGATGAAAACTAAACTATGTTAGATTTATTTACAGCTTTAGGGTGAATTTAAAAAACGAAGGCAATATAAAAAATAGAATTGGTGGTATTGAGTAAAGTTTCATAATTTTTGGTACCATATGTTTGTTTTGTAATAATAGAAAAAGTGAAATATAAAAAGGTAAGATAAGAGCCAAGGAAATGGCATTATTAAAAATTTCATATGTTACTATATAGTTTTAATCATTTCTGGTAAAAAAAGTTGTAATATAAAGAGGTAAAAAATTTGCAATATAAAAAGGTAAGATAAGAGAAAAGGAAATACTCTTATTAACAATGTTACTATATAGTTTTGATCATTTTTGGTACTCTCGTTTTTGTTTTGCAATAATAAAAAAATTGCAATATAAAAAGGTAAAAAATTGCAATATAAAAAGGTAATATGATAGAAAAGGAAATGGTCTTATTAACAATGTTATATGTTATTATATAGTGATTAAATTTAAAAATATTTATTAAAATTCAAGTGATACGTATTCATTTATTTGTATAATTTAAAATTTGTGTTTGTGTGTCTATATATCAGTTTACCTTTTTTCCTCGGTTCTGATCGTATCCCATTGCTAGTTTTGAGGTCGATTAGTTTGATGACTTGTCCAATTCTTATACGTATTCTTTATTAAGTGGATTTATGTTAAATTGACAGTACAAAGATTTATGGAAATCCAAAAAATTGATAATTATATTGAAATATTTTACTAGATTGAATAATAATTTATTTATTTTCCATAATTTAATAAAAATCTTGCTTATTTCATATTAGTTTACATCTACACTTTTTTATTACATGTGATTTTTATCATTTAATTGAAGAGAAAGAATTGGCAATATATATAGGTCCAAAACAGAGAAACGTTAATATCCTTATTGATAATTCCCTTATATATGTCATAGAAAGGTGTTTTGTAATTATGTAAGGTATTTTTTATATATTGCAAAGATGGATTTGATTTGGATGAGTATTGGCCATTGTTGTAGTTCAATATTAGTAAGTTCATTAGTTGGACATGATGAGTTCCTTTCTTCATATGGATATAGAAGAAGAAATTTACATGGACAACCATCGAGGTTCTCTCATGCCTCTTCCATGGTGTATAAACTTCAAAAATCCATTTATACGGCCCCTCAAGATTGATATGCCAAGATGGATTCCTTCCTTCTTTCCCTTTGATACATATGATTTATTTCTAATCCAAATGTCTACAATTTATGACAAGATGATTCTATCTTATTTGTCATATATATATTGATGAGTTTTTCCTTCATCTGCATTTTACTATAGGAGTATTCTCTTATTTGTGGTATTATACGTAGATGGTATACTAACCATAGGTAGTTATGTAACGTGCCACCCTACATTTACCTATTTTTAAAAGCCCTCCAAGGTAATGTGAAGCAGAGTGCCACTATAACATGACCTGGCCTCCAAATTCTAGTTAAGGAAGTGGGGCCTATAAACCTAAACATTCCTCACCTTCCTTAAGGACTAAATACAACTCAGGAAATAAATAACCACTCCAAGTGCCTAATCCATGAGTTGGATTATTTTTTTACTGACCTGGGCCACAACTACATGCATGACAAGGATAAGGTGCGGTTATATCCCTCCAAACACATGAGCAAGCCTCCTTCCCTATAGTTATAGCCCAAAATCTCCAGTTCATAGGGTGCAGTCCCAAGATTTGAGCCACTTTTCCAAGCCAGCCTCTAGATCACTGCCTAGAACTTCCTATAACTTCTCAAAATGATAAATAACATAATAACAAGATATCCATACAAAACTTGAACACAAAATTGACCTAATCAGGCCTAACCATGACAGTCACTTTGTGAAACATATGGTGAACATGTTATTTACAGGTCATGAGTGCATATATGACCTTAAGAGTTTGAACCCCATCTAAGAATCATCAAGAAGGTCTAATTCCCTCTCTCAATAGTTTTAATAACGCTTGTTAGCCCATGCATTAATCAATCAATCACTAGCATGTCAAATCATGAGCAAGGTCCAAAACTAGAGCACATCATAGAACCATGCTTGTAGCTAGCATGTAACTAGAATAAGAACCATGGAAAATCTACCATATAATTAACATAATAACAACTACATCTGCTCATTAATCACATTACAAAAATAAATATTAACTACATACGCAAATCCAACCAAGTCAGATGCTTCCACATACTGTTCGACCATTAATTGGGATGAACCAAATCTTTATTTCAGCCAATCACCCCCGTGCCATATTTCAAGCATGAATGTGGGATCTCATGGGATAAACCAAGACATAAAAATCCAAGGGAATCTAGAGGTTAAACCACCTCCACCCTCAAACTACAGCGATCTCACCAAAACCAGTCAAGAGATCACAAAACCAAAACACGATTAGATGCCTCAAAATTCCTTCACCATACCTTGAGGAATTTTCCTGTCTCCACCCACCTTTTGAGGGCTTCCTGGAGAAAATAATCTCCACCCCAACCCTTGGAAATTTTGCTCATACCACCTCACACGGTTCCAAAACCTTCTAGCAATCAAAGCCCAACCAAGAAATAAATCCCCTCACACCATGGCTATCTAGGAAATGGAAAGGGAAGGTTGAAACCACTGTCAAAGTTAGGCAAAACCCATGCCAATGACAACAAATAAACCAAATGAAAAAATGCATGTACCATGAATTCAAACCTCCTCTAGGAATTCACACATGCAACTTATTACCCATAAAATCTTCCTACTAAAGCCGCTTGATCCAACCTTCCTTGCTTGTCCTTCTCCTTTCTTTATTTTCCTTGTCCTTCCTTTGTCTTCTTTTCTCCAATGCTAGAGTGCTCCAAGAATGCTCTAAGTGTGCAATAGTGAATGGGAGCTAAAACTATATCTGAAAAAAGATGTGAACTGATCCTCATAAGCCTTTTTATCATTCAAGCCTCTATTTTCTTCATTTTCCTTCAATTTCCCTCTCATGCAAATATGTGACCCTTCGTCTCCCTTTTCTCCTATTTTAATAAATAAATGCCAATTATTGCATTTTTCCTTTCCAATTTCTTTTCCAATTCCTTTGCCAATTTCCTTAGCCATAACAAATCAAAAGCGATGCCCACTATATTGCTTTTCCCAACATTCATCTTGGAATATGTGTCCCGTGACCTTGGTCTTAATTTTCCTTTATTATCCTTTATTACATGAAATTTTAACCCAGGGTTGTTACAAACACCTACCCCTTGGGGTAACACCATTGTCGGTGTTCTATGACACCTATGACCATGAAAACCACTGAAAAAAACATACCGTCCATGAAGCTTTATAACATAGCGTGATGTAGTACTTACAAATGGCATCCTTCTGAAAAACAAAACAAACATACCACTTATTGGAGCTTGATAACATAGCTTATTGTGGTATTTACAATAAAAACAATACATGGAAATTTACATATACCAAAACCCATTTGCTTGAACCAACAAATAATGAATGATACATATCTTACATCTAATCAACCATCTCCCATGTAGCTTCTTTGGGCCCAAAGTGCTTCCACTACCCTTTAACTTGCTCGATTACCTGGTTTTGGAGCATGAGTTGTTTCCGCTGCAATATGCACTAAGGTTTCAACCAAAATTACTCTTCTAGTTCCACCTGTAATACAAACTAGTCAATCACATGATCAACATGCTTCACATATATTTTGAGCAATGAATCATGGAAAACATCATAGACTTTCATTGTTGGCACAGTGCAAGCCTATAGGCCACTGGCTCAATCCTCTCAATTATCTCAAAAGGCCTGCAATTCCGAGGTACCAACTTGGCACGTGATCCAATCCTCAAGGATATATTCATGGGATTGATGCACAAGTACACATGCTCCCCAACCTGAAACTCCTTAAATTCCCCGTGTTGATCTACATAAATATTTTGCTTTTCTTGTCTTACCTTTAGATTATTCTTGATAACCTTCATTTATTGTTCCATCTCTACCAACATGTCTCATCCAATCACTACCTTGTTCACTGGATCACTCCGTCTTATGGGAGTATTACAACTCTGCCCATAAGGAGCCTCAAATAGACTCATCCTCAAGGAATTCTAATATCCATTGTTATAAGAAAAATATACTAGTGTAAGATACTCCTCCCACTTCCTTTATTGATGCATGACATACATCCACAACATGTCCTCAAGAATCTTGTTGACCCTCTCTGTCTATCCATCTTTCTACTAATGATAAGATGTATCGAAATCCAACTCTGTCCCAAAACATGCAAATATCTCCTTCCAAAACCCATAAGTGAACTTAGCATCTCTGTATGATAAAATATTCTTGGGAACACCATGCAATCTCACTATCTCCCTGATGAAGACCTGAGCTACCTCACTAGATGAATTAGTAGAATTCACTGGAATGAAGTGAGCTACCTTGGTCTACCTATCAACCATAACCATGATGGAATAATTCTGTCTAGATGACTTTGTCAAACCTATGAAGAAATCCATGAAAATTACCTCCCATTTCCATTTCGTAATAGGAATAGATTGCAACAAACCAACTGGATGCTTACACAATACCTTCACTTGTTGAAAGTCCAAACACCTTGCAATGAACTCAGCCACATCTTACTTCAGATTCAACCAATAATAGAACTTATTCACAACTCTTAGAGTCTTTGGATATCAAGGGTGACTTGAATATGGCTTGACATGGAATTCCCTCAAGATAAGCTTCTCGAGATCATTGTTGTCTGACACATAGATCATATTCCTAAATCTCACCAAGTCATCTGTTGTGAGATGATAATCTACATCTCGTTAACCTGTACCCTACTGCTATCACATGTGCTTAAATTGTTGGTACCTGTCATCCTGCTACACCACATGCAAGATCTACTCCTCTAAATTTGTCCCATACGAACTCATATTTGATATGTGATTCACCTACACTCTCCTGCTAAGAGAATCTACAAGCCTATTCTCCTTACCCTTAATGTACCTAATCTCGAAGTCAAACTCATTGCAAGTAGCCAACCATCTAGCTTGCCTAACATTTAGATTGGGTTGATTAAACAAGTACCTCATCCCACTATGATTACTCATCACAACAAACCTCCTACCAAAGAGATAATATCTCCACATCTTCAAGGCATGAATAATAGTTTCCAACTCAAGATCACGAGTCATATAGTTCTACTCGTCCCTATTCAAATTCTTTGACTCATGGCATACCACCTATCCTTCCTAATCAGGACTCCACCAAGTCCTTTATTGCAAGCATATGTACATACCACAAACTCTTTATATCGATCTGCAATCTTCAAGACTGGATCATTTGTAAGAAACTTCTTCAACTGTACAAAACCGATTGCACAGTCCTCTATACATTCAAACTTATTTCCTTTTCTTTGAAATTAAGTAAATGATAGGAAATTCGTGAGTAGTTCCTGTTGAACCTCCTGTAATAACCTGCTAATCCCATGAATGATATGACTTCATCCATATTCCTAGGAGCTACCCACTCCATGATAGCTCTGATATTTTCCATATCCACTGTTATCCCTTCCCGGGAAACAACATGTCCCATGTAATGAGCTTTTGTTTGAAAGAAGCTACACTTACTAAGATTGGAGTACAACTAATGCTCTCTCAACAATATCAATATTCTTGCCAGGTGTTTTGGATGCTCTTCCTCATTCTTGGAATATATATATATATCATCAATAAAAACTATCACAAGCTTGTCCAAATAAGGATGCAACACATTATTCATCAAACACATGAAAGTAGATGGAGCATTAGTCAAACCAAAAGGAACCACGACAAAATCACAACGCCCATACCTAGTTTGAAATGCAGTTTTGTAGATGTTATC
The DNA here is from genome assembly GCA_000404065.3 of Pinus taeda. Classification (NCBI taxonomy): domain Eukaryota; kingdom Viridiplantae; phylum Streptophyta; class Pinopsida; order Pinales; family Pinaceae; genus Pinus; species Pinus taeda. The sequence continues at coordinate 21,063 of APFE031507737.1, forward strand.
TTCTTTGGTGCATACTTGATGATATCCTAATCTCAATTCAATATTCAAGGACACTGCTACTACCTTTTACTAATCGAAAAGTCATCAATTCGCGACAAAGGACACATGTTCTTAATAGTCACCTTGTTCAACTACCTATAATTAATGTACAGTCTGAGAGTACCACCTATTAGCTTTGCTATGTGCTTTAGTGTTTGGAGGACCAAATTTCAAATTTGGCCGTGAGTTCTTGCAAACAGGGAGCCCCGCAGCAATTTGTTTTCTCCTTCCCCTTCATTGTCCTTATTCTCCCTTAACCCTTTCAGCTCTGTTTTTCTCCCTAAACCCTGTGTAAACCCCTCTTTCGTCTAACCCCTCAGCGTTAAGGCTTTACCCATATAACCACGCCTACGCAAATGAGTGCTATACGGCAATCCAGCGCTTTCCCGTCACATCAATCACATAAAACAGGTGCGCTTTTTCGGTCATCTGATCGCCCATCTCCCGATCCAACGGTAATCGCTTGTCTCGCTGCCGAAACCTGCACGCGCATTAACCCGCGGGGAAAGCGGTTTGCCGCCCGTCACATCTGCTACGTGTCACCCTCCTATTGTGATCACGCGGGTTTGTATGTTTGCCACCCACCTCCCGTAGGTGGTGCGGGGAAAACCACTTACTACTGTCCCACCCATTCCCACTCATTAACCCCCTCGTACTCCCGACTCGCGATCACCGTTGGATCTGTCCATATGAGATCCAACGGCCCTCGTCTATCCCACTCTCACATCTCCCGATGGCCACTGCTAATCAATCTCTGCCGTCTATCTTCCCGATCTAACGGTTGATATCTATTATCCACCCGCTCGTACACCCGCCATGAAGCCTTCGCCACCTTTGACTAAGCCACGCTTCCAAAGGACAATGGCGGCCATCTACCAGTACTCGGCAAAATTATTCTCCAACAACCGCATTCAAGAAGCAGAGTGGCCAAGAGCGAGAAGGACATGCCTCGAGTAGTTGAATTCATTTATCAGTTATGGAACTCCATCCAAAGGACATTTCACCTGCTTGGGAAGTAAAACAGAGCTTCCAAGGAGATCAAGATCATTCACTGAAGCAGCAGATTGCAGCAGAGACCCATATCAAAGAATTAATGTGGTTGGTGGTCAATTATGACCCCTCCACGCATAGAAGAACAAGATATTTTTGTAAAAAACCTCTATATATACAAAAACACAATGTAATGGGGGTTTATGGTTATGGTTTTGATGTAAGATTAAACTTCTGGAGATTGTAACTACTGTGATACTTGCAGCATCTGGTCTTCATTTTCAGCTAATATAAGCTTCTTTTGTTGTTAATTGCTCACTTCCCACTTCTTCTTTGTTCTAGGTTGTGCCTGTTATACATTTATTCATGTGCTCTTAGTATTTAACATTTGAGGGGCTATCATCCCACCTCTGTGTTAGAATCTAGTATGTATCATTGAATGTGTTATGCAGGTTTTTTTTATTTTAATGCCAGAGAGCTGTCATCCTGTCTGTACATTGGGAAATAGATTTGCAGACCTCTTACTAGTTGCAGTCGGCCATCATAGGGTCCTGTGCATCTGCTGGTGTGATCAGTATTCTCCATATTCACATATTCCTTAAACTGTGAGTAATTAGTGGTCTAAATCTTTGTAGTCTGGGGGTGTTCACCCATGTCTGGAGTCAAGCATAGTAGAAGTGGTTATCTAGCTTGAATATACATCATTCCTTTCATTCATCCATTTCCAACATTTTGTTGAGTTTGTAATGTTCTCGAGCATCTCCGAGATACAACCTAGGAGAGTTTCTTAGGTTGATAACATAAATTGGTACCGTTGCTGGGGAGAGGAGGTTGAAGCTCAGCTTCCCTGGGAAACGACATAGTTCCAGATTTTGATGATAGACAAGGTCTGGGCACGTTTCCGGTTGTAATCATCTATTTGGTGACTCTACTGGAGAACCTACCTGGTGGCAACTCCACATTGCATTTCTGGCTCAGTTTGTCAGACATACTCGAAGAAATCCTCAGAAATCACCAGCTGAACCAGTGCCTATCCCTGAGAAGATTGTTAAGCACAAGAAAAATTCACAGAAAGGAGCATCAGGAACAGGTAAGCCTAAGAAATCTTATATATCTCTGCAAGAGGAGGTTATAGTTGAGAATGTATCATTAGAAGATATAGAGCCTAGTGTTGCTAGTGAGAAATTTCCTTCAGAGATTCATATAGCTCCTTCTGTATTTAGTTCCCCTTTGGATCTGAGTCCAAAGATAGCATCCCATACAGTCCATCGTATTCCTTTGTCCTTCCTATCCATTACATTGTTCCCCACTATTCAATCTACCAGTATCCTTCCACATACCCCAGTTATGGTAGGCCAGCAAGCACCTACGAAGATGGAAAGAATCATAGCTGCTAGGTATGAACCCCTAGTTTTGCATGTTCCTTTAAATGTCATGCCTACAGGAGAATATCAAAAATACATGCCTAAGTTCACTGGTACAGATGGGGTAACAGTTGAAGAACACCTTGAGGCTTTTTATAGTTATGCTGATAATTTAGACATAAGTGAGAATGATGTGTGGATGAGAGTTTTTGTTCAGAGCCTTGATGGAGAGGCTAGAAAATGGTTCAGAGAATTGACCCCTAGATCTATTGTTGATATTGAAGCATTAGATGAGGCATTTTTGAAGCACTAGGGAGATAAAAAGGACTTGTTGTATTACCATACTGAGTTTGGTAACCTGAAGAGAGAAAATGGGGAATCATTGCCTATTTTAATAAGAGATTTAATCGTATGTATAGTAAGATACCAGCTGAAGTAAAGCCAACCCCCACTTCAGCCAAACTCACTTATGCCAATGCTTTTGACTCTGATTTCTGCTTATTGTTAAGAGAAAGAAGATGTGCTACTCTGGCAGACATGCAAGATGCAGCTCTAGAAGTAGAATCTAATATTATGGCTGCAGAAAAACTTAAAAGTCACTCTGACAGAAGGAGATAGAGAGGTGAGGCTTCTTCTTCCTCTGCTTCATCTTCAGAGCCTAAATTAGATAAAATGACTAGAATGATAGAGTCATTGGCTGTTGAGATATCTAAGCTAAAGATTGAGCAGAACTCAAGAAAAACAAGGCAGCAGAACACATTTGCTCCAAGAAACTCAAATCCATTCAGAAGAGCAAATGAACAATTACAAATAATAAAGAGGGGAAAAGAACCAAATGAAGAACACAAAGTTAAGGCTCCTCTCCAAAATGTGGTCATGGAGGAGGAACAAATTGAAGATGAGGATGAAATTCACTGTATGGAAGATAAAGGTAGTGCTGCCTTTTTGACATTGGCTGAATACGAAGAAGCTTTGCTACAGGAACAAGACATTCAATGGGACAGAAAGGTTGTTCTGCAGACTGGTGGACAACAAAGATACAATCTGAGGTCACAAGCAAACAATGTCAAGGAGAATCCTATCCAAAGAGCTATTGTCCAAACAAAGTCATAGAATATCAGACAGAAAAGACCAGCAACTGATGCAGTCATCCTCAAAGCACCAGTTCAAGAGGTAAGAGGTCTTGACAAGTCACCTTCCCCTTTCAGCTTTGAAGCAGAAGTCTAGAAGTTAAAAATATCTGTGCCTCTATTAGAAGTTGTAAAGAGCGAAGTGTTTAGAAAGCCTATCCTTGAAGCTCTTGAGCTAAAAGCCACACAAACCTCCACTGACTTTGTCAATTTGCAAGATGACAAGCCTGCAGTTGTGCTCAGCCCTATGATTGAACCTGCTGATAATAATTCTCCATCTTTTTATGTCTCTTTGACCATTCATGATAAAATAATCCACAATTTCTTGCTAGACACAGGGGCTAGCCACAATATAATGCCAAAAGTTGTCATGGAAGAGTTAGGCCTTGATATCACCAGACCATATCATGATTTATTCTCTTTTGATTCAAGGAAAGTGAAATGCTTGGGACTGATAAAAGATTTAGCCATTACCTTAACTCAGCTGCCCATGAAGAGCATGGTGATGGACATTGTGGTAGCAGATGTCCCTCCTAAGTTTGGCATGCTGCTGTCCAGAGGATGGATTAAGAGACTAGGTGGGACATTACAGAATGATTTATCTTACGCCACTGTCCTAGTCTTTGGAGGAGAAAGCAGGAGATTGTACAGAGAAGCACAACTGGCATACATCATCAGTGATGAGAAGAATCCTTCTAATCATCCCATTTATGATGTGGACACTGATTTTGGAGCATGTATAATCCAAATAGAAGAATCTCAGAAGGCCTCAATGCAACTTAGGAAGCAAATAGGTCAGGCCGAGAGGGAGTAAGGAAGTCAATTTTGGGAGATGTTCTTTGATGGAGCATGTTCCAGGGAGACATCAGGAGCAAGGTTGGGGCTGATATCTCCAAAACAAGAAAGAACACAACTGTCTTTTAAGCTGGCCTTCCAAGTCACAAACAATATAGCATAGTATGAGGCTCTGATATTGGGCTTGAACGCAGCTAAAGGCAGAGGAATCAAGAACATAAAAGTGTTTGGAGATGCCGATTTGATCATTCAGCAAGTAAATAGAACATTTCAAGCAAAGCACCCAAGGTTGAAAGCATACAGAGATGAGGTATGGAGACTCAAAGATTCTTTTAATAGTTTTTGTATCTCATACATCCCTAGAGCCAAAAATCAGCTTGTTGATTCCCTTGCTATGTCTGCTAGCATGTTCATTCCTCCCATGCCTCCCAGACTAGTTTATGAAGTCCAAGTGAAATACAGACCATCCTTGCCTGACAATGTCCAGCATTGTAAAGTTTTTGAAGATAATGATGAAGTGAATAGGTTCCTGCGAGTCATTGATGAATTTTCTAAAATGCAAATTGACCAAGAAAATGAAGCTTTAGAAGAAAAACCCCAATCCCAACTTAGAAATAAAATTGGTAAAAATAGTATAGTCCAGCTTCCCAACAATCATATACCTAGGGGTCTAACTCCTTTATAAAGACTGTTTGACTAGAATGATGTGCCTTACAAGGCTGCCGAAAAAGAAGACCAATCTGCAATCTGTAAGCATGATATAGGGAGTCCTAGTCAGCCTAGATACATAAATCTGTCCACTCATCTGTCTGCTGACCAAAGTGCTGAATACTGCAATTTAATGAAGCAATTTGCTGATGTATTTGCCTGGGAGTATAGTGACCTAAAAACATATGACAAGAAGATTATCCAGTATAAAATCCCTTTAGAAAAAGATACCATCCCTTTTAAGCAGAAGCTGAGACCAATAAATCATATGCTCCTTCCTCTAATTGAAAAGGAAATAAAAAGGTTGTTGGCTGCCAAGATCATAGTCCCTCGTAGATATTCAAAATGGGTAGCCAACCTAGTAGTGGTGAGGAAGAAAAGTGGAGAAATCAGACTCTGTGTTGATTTCAGAAACTTAAAAAAATTCTCTAAGAAAGACAACTATCCTCTACCCAAGATGGAGCATTTGCTACAAAAGGTCTCAGGAGCCAAAGTGATGTCTTTCCTGGATGGATTTTCATGCTTTAATCAGATTGTTGTACATCCAGACGACCAAGAGAAGACTGAATTCACCACTCCTTGGGGCACTTTTATGTATGCCAAGATGCCTTTTGGGTTGATGAATGCTGAAGCCACCTTTCAGAGAGCTATGGATATAGCATTTGTGGGAGAGAAGGATAAATTTGTCCTTATCTACCTTGATGACATAACAGTATACTCCAGCAGCCATCAAGATCATTTGCAGCATTTGAAGAAAGTGTTCCTGAAGTGTAGAAGGTTTGGGATTTCAGTGAATCCAAAAAAATCGCAGTTTGCTTTAGAAGAAGGCAAGCTGTTGGGACATATTGTTTCTGCTGCAGGTGTCCGAATTGACCCAGAAAGAGTAAAAGCAATACAAACCCTATCTGTTCCGAGATCGAAGAAGGATATCCAATCTTTTCTGGGCAAGATTTATTTTGTAAGGAGGTTTATACCAAATTTTGCAGAACTTGTGAAGCACATTACCTCCATGTTGAAGAAGGGGTCAGAGATCAGATGGGAGGAAGCAGCAAGAAAATCATTTGATTCCATTAAAAAAGCTATTATGGAAGCCCCTACTTTAATTAGTCCCAATTACAGCAAGGAGTTTCATATATTTTCATTTGCCTCTAATGACACCCTTGCAGCTGTCTTATTGCAAGCATATGAAGAAGGCTCAAAGCATTAGTGGCATTTTTCAGCAAGACATTAAGGGATGTTGAGTTGAGGTATGATATTATTGAGAAACAAGCTTATGCTCTTATCAAATCTTTGAAAGCTTTCAAAGTTTATATTTTGCATTCCAAGATAATTGCATATGTACCCTCTGCTGCAATAAAAGATGTCTTAACGCAGCCCGATACTGATGGAAGAAGGGCTAAATGGATTGCAAAGTTAATTGAATTTAATATAGAACTGAAGCCCACTAAACTTGTCAAAGGTCAAGGTCTTGCCAGATTGTTAGCCGAAGAAAATTGCAGAACATTGGATATAAATTGCGTGGGCTCAATAGCAGAAAATGGTCAGACAAAAGAAGAAACAGTTGAACTAGAGAGAAAGCAGTCAGTGGAAGAAAATCTAACTTCTTGCGATTGGTATTCTGCAATAATTAAATTTTTGTGAAGCTAGAAATCCCTCCAACCTTTACTCAAAGTCAAGCCATAACTATCAAGCTTAGGACAGCTAAATATTGCATCAATGAAAATATACTCTATTGGAGGGATCCATTTGGAGTGCTTTTGAGGTGTCTGGACAAAGAACAGTCAATGGAAGTTATGCAACAGTTTCATTCCAGCATGTGTGGAGGGCACCATTATTGGAAAACCACTGCCCAGAAAATCCTCAGGGTTGGGTATTATTGGCCCACTTTATTTTCTGATGTATTTTCATTTGTTAAATCTTGTGACAAGTGCCAAACATTTGAAGGGAAAGAGCAGTTGAAGTCCCTGCCCTTAAAACCAATACATGCAAAAGGACTTTTTCAGTAGTGGGGCTTGGATTTCATTGGAGAAATCAATGCACATTCCAGTGGCCAGCATAGATGGATATTAGTAGCCACTGATTATTTCACTAAGTAGATTGAAGCAATCCCTACCAGGAAGGCTGATCATAATGTGGTCATGAAGTTTTTGATAGAGCACTTCTTTACCAGATTCGGTTGTCCACATAAATTAATCACAGATAATGCAGCAGCCTTCAGAGCAAAAGAATTGGTGGACATGTGCAATTCAATGGGCATTAAATTGGTTCATTCCACCTCATATTACCCTCATGGTAATGGTCTAGCAAAGTCTTCCAACAAGAGTTTAATAAGGATAATCAAGAAATTGTTGGATGACAACAAAAAGAATTGGGATTCCAAGCTTAAATATGCACTTTGGGCTGACAGAGTAACCATTAAGAGATCCACAAGGAATTCTCCATTGAAGATATTGTATGGCATAGAAGCAATATTTCCAATTCAGCTTACGCTCCCTGTGGCAAAGTTTCTGCAAACAGAACAAAGTGAGGAAGAAGACATGGCTAAAAGGAGCACTGATTTAGCAGAGGTACATCAAATCAGAGAACAGCTGGTTGAAAGGGCTGCAACACATTAGAAAAAAATCAAGGAAGCTTTTGACAAAAGGACAAAAGCAGATAATTTTCAGGTTGGAGACTTGGTCCTGAAAAGGGATGCATTGAAAGAAAAGAAAGGAAATCATGGGAAATTTGATACTTTCTGGACAAGGCCTTTTATCATTTCTCAAATCCAAGGGAACAATACCTTCATACTACAAAGTATGGGGGGAGAGGCAGTTTTTGATGGCCCATTTAATGGGTGTTTTCTGAAAAATTATGTGGTTTAAGGTCTTTTGGCCTTAAAGTTGTAAATATTTTATTTTTATCAGTTTTAGTGCAAGTTCAGACAGACTCCATGCCCAATGGAACACCAGGAATTTTGCAAATTGGTTTTCATCGGAAAGGCATTGATCTGCAAGTTCTTGAGACCTCACAGGGAGGATTTCATCCCTAGAAGGAGCCAGTGTTAGCTCTGCTATGTGCTTCAGTGTTTGGAGGACCAAATTTCAAATTTGGCCATGAGTTCTTGCAAACAGGGAGCCCCGCAGCAATTTGTTTTCTCCTTCCCCTTCATTGTCCTTATTCTCCCTTAACCCTTTTAGCTCTGTTTTTCTCCCTAAACCCTGTGTAAACCCCTCTTCCGTCTAGCTTACACACCTCTTCCGTCTAGCCCCTCAATGCTAAGGCTTTACCCATACAACCGCGCCTACGCAAATGAGCGCTATACGACAATCTGACACTTTCCCGTCACATCAATACATAAAACAGGTGCGTTTTTCTGGCCGTCCGATCGCCCATCTCCCGATCCAACGGTAATCGCTTGTCCTGTTGCCGAAACATGCACACGCATTAACCCACGGGGAAAGCAGTTTGTCGCCCGTCACATCCGCTATGTGTTGCCCTCTTATTGTGATCGCGCGGGTTTGTATGTTTTCCACCCACCTCCCGTAGGCAGTGCGGGGGAAACGACTTACCACCGTCCCGCCCATTCCCACTCGCTAACCCCCTCGTACTCCCAACCTGCAATCACTGTTGGATCTGCCCATATGAGATCCAACAGACCTCGTCTATCCCACTCTCACGTCTCCCGATGGCCACTGCTAATCAATCTATGTCGTCTATCTTCCCGATCCAATGGTTGATATCTATTATCCACCCGCTCGTACACCTGCCATGAAGCCTTCGCCACCTTTGACTGAGCCGCGCTTCCAAAGGACAATAGTGGCCATCTACCAGTACCCGGCACAGTTATTCTCCAAAAATCGCATTCAAGAAGCAGAGTGGCCGAGGGCGAGAAGGACATGCCTCGAGCAGTTGAATTCATTTATCAGTTATGGAACTCCATCCAAAGGACATTTCACCTACTTGGGAAGTACAACAAAGCTTCCAAGGAGATCAAGATCATTCATTGAAGCAGCAGATTGCAGCAGAGACCCATATCAGAGAATTAATGTGGTTGGTGGTCAATTATGACCCCTCCACGCATAGAACAACAAGATATTTTTGTAAACAAACTCTATATATACCCAAAAACACAATGTAATGGGGGTTGATGGTTATGGTTTTGATGTAAGATTCAACTTCTGGAGACTACTGTGATACTTGCAACATATGGTCTTCATTTTCAGCTAATACAAGCTTCTTTTGCTGTTAATTGCTCACTTCCCACTTCTTCTTTGTTCTAGGCTGTTCCTGTTATACATTTATTCATGTGCTCTTGGTATTTAGCATTTGAGGGGCTGTCATCCCACCTCTGTGTTAGAATCTAGTATGTATCATTGAATGTGTTATGCAGGTTTCTGTTATTTTAATGCCAAAGAGCTATCATCCTGTCTGTGCATTGGGAAATAGATTTGCAGACCTCTTACTAGTTGCAGCCGGCCATCACAGGGTCCTGTGCATCTGCTGGTGTGATCAGTATTCTCCATATTCACATATTCCTTAAACTGTGAGTAATTGGTGGTCTAAAGCCTTGTAGTCTGCGGGTGTTCACCCATGTCTGGAGTCAAGAATAGTAGAAGTGGTTATCTGGCTTGAATATACATCATTCCTTCCATTCATCCATTTCCAACATTTTGTTGAGTTTGTAATGTTCCTGAGCATCTCCGAGATACAACCTAGGAGAGTTTCTCGGGGTGATAACACCACCCTTCTTCTTCACAAACAACAATGGTGCACCCCAAGGTGACACACTTGACTTAATGTAATCCTTTGTCAAGCATTTCATTAAGTTGAAACATCAATTCCACCAACTCTAGAGTGCTCATCCTGTAATGTGCCTTTGATGTTGGTGTTGCTATTGGTACCAACTCAATAGAAGATTCCACTTCCCTGTGAGGCAGTAACTTTGGAATATCTGTTGGAAATACATCCTAAAATTTCTACAAAATCATATACCTCTTCAAGAATTTAGCATCCTCAACATCCTTCCCTTTGTCACTGGAAACATGCACTGCAAAAAATACACACCCTTTCTTGCAACTACGCTTAGCTTACATAGATTTAACCATTCTCACCGATGTAGGCTTCTTCTTACCTTTCAAGATTCTCTTCTCTCCATCATCATCCAAGCACTCAATAGCCTTCTCATAACAATCTACCTTAATCATGTGAAGGTACAACCAATCCATGCCTAAAAGAATATTGTATGACCCCAATAGAAGCACATTTATATGTGGTGATGTATGTATACCATTCAACTCAAATGCACAAGTTCTTACCTAATTATGAATTCTTTTCTTGGTCCCTGTAGCTAACTGCACCAACCAAGACTCAACATGCACTTCTTTACTCAAGCCAAAATTATCCACCAGGTTCAGATGAAAATAACTATAATCAGGTCGAGGATCAATCAAAATGGAAACAACTTGATTACAAAGCTTACCTTCCATCTCAATAATGGACGCCTTGTGATCCACCTACTTGTTATCAAATGCTACATAGATTCTAGGAATTCTCTAGCCTACATCCCCAATTGTTTGTGCCTCCTGAGCATTGTAGATCTAACGTCTGCCACCATGATACAACAAACAATCCTTCTTGTGATGATCGTTTCAACAAATCTAACACTACAACAACTCCCTGCCACTATCTTTATTCTGCTCCTGTGTAAGATGAGACCCATGTCCCTTGTTTGTTGCATTAGACTTCCTATAAGTAGCAACATTTTCTTTCTCACCCACATCCTGATGTCTTTCCCACTTCAGTGGCCATTTTCCTTTGGTATTTCCATTACCTTTCCAATCGCGCTTAGGTTCAGTCTTACACTTTGACTACTCATAACAATGCTTCAATTTCCCAATGATTTCCTCCAACGATGGAGGCTCATTTTCCTCAATCTGATCCTTGAATGCTAATGACATTTCACTGATAAAACTTTGGACCTTCGTATTCTCATACTTAAGATCAGACAAATTAGTGAGTTAGAGGGACGTGACCACTGAGTGAGTTGCTTCCCAAATCGATCTGTTGCAACTCATCGAGATGACGAAACATTGTTGGTATTGTATGTGTGAAGTAGTTAGAAGAGAGGAAGAGATTGGATAGCTTAGTATAGTTGCTAAGAGTTGGAGGGATGTGGCCAGTGAAAGAGTTTCTACTAGTGGGCCTAAGAATCATTATCAGTGAATGGAAAGATATATGGTACTCGATTTAGGGTGTACTGATCCCTGGATTAGACTGTGGATTACGGTAAAGCCTGAGAGACTAGGGGATTGGAAAATTCCTCACAGTGTAGGTGGAGAAATCTGGTGGCATCCATGCTTGTTTTGGCCTAGTGATATGGTGGAGATCATGGTAAAACTTTTTATTACATGTTTATTGTGTTGGCCTAGTGATCTTGGATGGATTACAATAAAGCCTGATTTCTATTGATGAGGGTGAGGTGGTTTAGCCTCAGGATTCCCTGGTTGGTTCTTTTGGTTTGAGTCCCACATTGATGCATGGAATATAGCACGGAGGTGAATGGTTGAAGAGAGTATTGGCTACACCATTCTATGGTCGGGTGGAATGGGGTGGTCCCATACCGGGTTGGATTTTGCACTCATTAATAAGAGGTTCTTTCCTTGGTATCTTATGTGGAAATGTATTGGTTTATATGTGGATTCTATGGTTGATGTATCCTTGATGTTTCTGTTGTTATTATGTTGGTTATAAGCATGTATTATGACAGTGATGATGTATTTCTTCCCTCATGTTTTGATTTGTAAATGAATGAACAATTTATCTATGACCTAATAGATGATAATGCAACTAATAATATGAGGAAATGATGCTTCTTAGCGATTCTTAGACAAGTATGAGACCCTTGCGCTTAAATCTATTGTTTACACCCGCAAATTACATATTTTTGATATGTTTGACAATTTCTTGTCATGGCTAGTAGGGGTCCATCCAAGGGCTTGTTCAATTGATTGCATTTGTATCCCTTGTTATCTTTCCGTTCTAAAGGTATCATTGAATTCTGGGCAGTGACCTGGGCTTTAGGCCTGAAAAAGTGGCTAAAATCCCAGGGAATTTGGCACAACACTGAGAAAAATAGTCCTTGTATGATGGCATACCATGTTTTGCGAGAATCCAGAGCCCTCTAGATGTTGTCATGCCCATATCATGGGAGAGTTCAGAGGTTAAATGGTCTAAAAACTTAGTGGGACCCAGGGGCTAGTTACCTAAGAGGTTGGGATCACTCCTGGGAGTTTTTTTGTTGATTTGGAAGGTTTGTATGATGTGTTTCCATCGATTCCACTTCCTTAAGGTCACCTAGGAGGTTGAATCCCAACATAGTAGCCTCTCATCACATGTTTACCACGGTTGGCTGGTTACTTGGGAAGATGTGGGAGGAGGGTGTTGCATAAATGTTTCCTCCGCTTCGTAAATGATGAAGATAACATATCTTTGAAGGAGGAGGTCTCTGATGATGAGATAAAGGCTATAATATATATTTTTGAGAAGGATAAAATCCTTGGGCCTGATGGTTGGGGTATTATGTTTTTTATGGATTTTTTGATGTTATTGCTAAGGATTTGTTAAGGGTTGCCAATGATCTCAGAGAGAGTGAAGGATTTTATCGACTTTCAATTCCACTTTCATAGATGTTATCCCCAAAGTGGACAACCATAAATATTACAAATATTTTCATCCTATTTCTTCATGTAATTTCACCTATAATGTCATTTCTAAAGTGATTTCTAGGAGGATAGAACTGATTTTATTGGTAACCATTTCTAAGGAATAATTTGGGTTTCTGGATGGGCGTCATATTCATGAGGAAATTAGGGTGAATCAAGAAGGCATGCATGACATCAAATCACTTAAATTAAAGGGTCCAATTATTAAAATTGATTTATCAAAGGCCTATGATCGAGTGAGCTAGATGTATCTTAGATTGCTTCTTACACATTTGGATTTTGAGTTCAATTTCATAAACTAGGCGACAGTCTACTTGTGATCTATCTCTTTTGGCTTTTTGATCAACAACGCAAAGTCCCATTATTTTCATGCTAAAAGAGGTCTTCATTAGGGGTTCCCTTTATCTCCTCTTTTGTTCTTGCTGGTTTTTGAAGGTCTTAGTTGCCATCCTACAAATGCTAATCATCACGGTGATTTTTAGGGAGTTCTTATTTCAAATACATTAACAATCACTCATCCTCTATTTATTGATGGCATCTTGATCATTTGCAATTATGGTCCTTGTAGTGATGTTGCTTCTTTATCAGAAATCTTAAATCTGTTTGGATTATCATCAGGCACAGTAGTCAATGACAGGAAGTCATCTATTTTGATTCAAAACTTGTCGGGTTTGGAAGCTTTGAATATAAGGAATGCCCCTCCTTTTCAAATTCATGAATTTGAAAATGGTATAAAATATTTGGGCTATCATTTGAAATATAATTGTTACAGGAAGGTGGATTGTTCATGGCTTATTACCAAGATAAAAAAGAGGAATAAAATTTGGTGTTTTAAGTGGATTTCTAGAGCTGGGAAGATTTTTCTTATTAAATCAATTTGGAGGTTGTCCTAGCCTTTTGGCTGTTTGGTTGTGGAAGGGTGTTTGGAAAGTCAAGTGTCTAGTGAAATATCGCCTCTTTATGTGGTGTATTCTAGCTAAAAAAGTACCCACTTGGGGTAATATGTAGCATTGATATAAGATTGGTTCGGGTTGGCGCATTCTTTGTAAGACAACTAGAGAATACATAGAACACATGTTTGGGGATAGTTCGTTCCTTTGTGAGCTATGGAATATGTGTTCTTCCTTTTTAGGACCTGAGTGCTTATGGCTTGGTCATTGCTTTGAGAAGAGATGGAGGGGTTGGGTTTGGAATAGGGACACAAAGTCCTTTAAGGAGTTTCCTTTGATTATTTGCTAGGGCACTTGGTTAGCTAGAAACAAAGGTGTTTTCTTAGATGTGGTTTCCTCTCTGATTTAGGTGGTAGCTAATGCTTTGGCCGTCTTGCCTCATTTTACTCAATCTATCCCTCCCTCCCCCGCAAGAACACAATATAGTATTCTAGAGGAGCCTAATACCTTGTGGCCCTAGGGCTATTTTAATGGGGCAGCGTAGGAGGGAAATTCTATATGTGGTGGTCTTTTATTTTATTTGTATATGATAAGCATTATTTAAAAGTGTTTATGGGCATTGGGTGGGGCACAAACAATCTAACTTAGTTGCTTGCATGTTTCTCTCTTTTGGCTTTTTCAAGGGAAAAGAGTTGTAACAATCTACATGTTTTTGGAGACTCATTATTGATTATCAACTAGGTTAACGTGATTCACTAGTGTTGATGTTTACATCTTATTCATATTTTAGAGGGTGTATTGAGATTAAAACAATTATTTGTTGATTTCTCTTGCTCGCAATTATATGGCATTAAAGAAAGTGAAAATGGTACTCTTTATCAGTATTATCATAGACCATATATGGATCAACTCACGACACAACATTAGCTTTTTTCTCTCTATCAGCAAATTCCTTTATATATCGGATGCTTATATGTGCATGGATTGTGACTTGTGATTTTGTCTTTTTTATCACACTTTTTGGTTTTTTTTACAATTTATACATGATTGTTTTTGTTTGGCCATGGATATATACATATGGCATTACCTAGCACCCCACAAGGGTTAATTTTGTCTTTTTGGATGTCGACTATGTGTAATGATAATATTTTATATATTTTTCACCACATTATGGATCTAGGTAGATTCATCATGAATGCACCCTTTAAGTGCATATATAAAATGTAATTTTGTTTATCTTGATAAATAAAGTTATAGTTTTTTTCCTTCGAAAAGAAGGTAAATGATATTGATATATATTATATATATATATATATATATATAATATTATATATATATATATATATATATATATATATATATATATATATATATATATATATAATATATTATATATTTATATATATATCAATGAAATTAAAAAGAAATATTATGGTTAAAACATATAAAACATTGTATTAGTGTGTTGCTCAAGATGGAGTTGTCTTATTCCTTCCATGCTTAGCATAGAGTTGACACATACACACATATCCATGTTAACCTTGAATTTATCTAGTATCTGGAGGGATAATGCAATCTTTTGAGGTTCAAATATTTTTTCAAATTTTGCATTCTAAAAAAAGTTTGCATCTTAAGAGATTTGAACCCTCTCAACTCTTGATAAATTTAAAGTTAACATAAAACTATACTAATTTAAATAAAAAAATAAATGATTTTTATATTTTAACTTTTATGAATATCAATTATGAGGAAAAATTAATAATCAAAATATTTCTAAATAATTTGAATTATAAACAACTTAATAATAATATAATTTTCACAAATATTAATATAGAAAAAATATGTTGGCAAAAACATTATTTTAAGTGGTGAAGATAGAAAGATACAAATATACCAAAACATACATGTACAATTTCACCTTTAAGATAAGAAGAAGAGTTAGATTGTGTATATTTTATGATGAGATAAGTTAAAAACATAAATTTAGTATAATTTTTAAAATCAATAAAATTTATATTTAATATTGTTAATTTAAATAAATCAAAAAATTGTTTATAAAAAAAAATTCATTAAAAAATTATCAAATTAAAAACATAAATAAATTCGACAATGAAAATTAATAATAACTAATAAGAATGGAAATGATATTTTTCGAAAAAAGAAAAATGAATTCATCAAATATTTTAATATATAAATTTATTACAGAAAAGAGATTATTATAAATTTCAAAAAGACAAAAGCAAAAGACAAAAGGGCCTGCACGTCCATCCGCAGCGGGGTTCGCGACCTTCCTGCAGCATATTACGTTGGTGTGGCTGATCACCATAAAAACCATCCTCCAGATGAATATAATCGATTGTTGGTGTGGCTGCAGAGGATGCCATGGAGAGAAAGCAGAGAAGCGTCATGAGAGGAAGGGAAATTAGGACAACTTTAAGATCCATTTCTCTCTATCAGTCGCTCGCTGGGACTCAAATGTGCTTCAATGCTTTCAGGTCTGTGCTCACCTATGCACATAAATATAAGTTCGGCACATAAATATAAGTTACGAATACATTATTATATGCAATTATCTATATCAATTATAACTTTTATGAATATCAATTATAAGAAAAAATTAATAATCAGATATTTCTAAATAATTTGAATTATAATCGATTGTTGGTGTGGCTGCAGAGGATGCCATGGAGAGAAAGCAGAGAAGCGTCATGAGAGGAAGGGCGGGAATTAGGACAACTTTAAGATCCATTTCTCTCTATCACTCGCTCGCTGGGACTCAAATGTCCTTCAATGCATTCAGGTCTGTGCTCAGCTATGCACATAAATATACTTGGGAGAGACGTGAGACGTGGGACATTGACCGAGGAAGGAAGCCGTGTTACGCGGGAAACAATATTATTTAAAAAGAATAACAATACAGTAGTTTAAGAAAAATTATGATGTTTTATGTTTTTTATTAATTAAAAATTATGATGTTTTATGTTTTTTATTAATTAATTTATTTTAAGAAAGATATCACGGCAATTAAAATAAAATGGTAATTTATTTTCACTAATACGTTTTGTAAAGCTTAACACATTTTTCATGAACACGATGATCGTCGACTAAGCAAAGACGACAATAGGAACAATTCGAAAAACAATATTTCCTATCTATATAATTGGTAAAAGGAAATAGGCACAAAGAACAAGTATAATTTGCAAGTTTATATATATATATATATATTGTCATTTTCCAAGAGTTTAATAATGGTAAAGTTTAAGTTAATGAGAATTGCACAGGCAAAAGATAATATATTATTAGCTTAGATTTATATAATACGGATCTATCATGTGCCAAGTAAGGAAACCGTGTTCCCGAGACACAGGGCAGTTAAGAAAGCCGTGTTGTCGAGGCTGAGTATTTGGGGATATTCCGAAGTATTTCGCGGTGTTTTGTTTGACCCGGACTTGCAGGGTAAGAAACATTGTTATAATGATTATGATGTAAACTGCAAAAAATTACTAGATATAGAAAACAATTAGATCTAATTATTATAATTCACTTCGTAGTGCGACACGTGGTATTTATGATTGTTAGTGGATAATTAACATGTTAAAAATGTAAATAGTGAATTGGGAAAAGTTCAAACGTAATGTGTTGGTTAGAACTATCGACACTAAAAAGGGGTGTACCTAATGAAGTGATATTCTATATATATTTTTAATTTAGTAACATAACATTTTTCGTTTTATTATTTTATTTGCATTTTAAATAAAAAATAGAATTGGCATTTTAAATCAGCTTTAGAATATTTGGTTTGTGCAGATTTAACAACTTAAAACTATGATTTTTTTAATTTGACATGATTTTCGATAAGATAGCTTAGAAATTCTGTCAAGAAAATAGCCAAAAATTATTTTCACTAGCATGCTATGTTAAAGAGAAATTGCATAAAAGTATAAAGATGCCACAAGTGAAATGAAGAGCAACTTTGTTTTTTCATATCTAAGTAGTGTTTATTCTATCTTGGATGGAAGAAATATTTGTTTAAATATGGCATGTTATCACTAAGATTGTATGAGGCTTGTCTAGCATGGATGCCCGTTGAGAAATTTTTTATCTCTCACAATTGGCTTTCATGCTTAACATGTGCCCATAAGGTTTGACCCTGATACTTAATAGAGGCTATGCCCCGCACACACAATAGGCTTCACCTAATGGGTTGTTTTTTTTAATAACCTTATTTAACCAAAAAAGTTATAGAGACATGTAATGTTTATTATTATATGACATGTAATGTGTTTATCTTATAACTCAATGTACAATTTACAAGTCACATGTGTTCAACATAATTTCATTTCCTCATATACATATATGATGAGTAATACGATGATCTAAGTTGGGCTAGTGCATCCCCCTCGCCCTTAGCTTTGGACCATCCTCAATGAAATATTAGATTATGTACAATATAAAAAATTTAACATCAGAAATTCAAAAAAAATCTAGGTATGCCTCATGCATATCTTCTTCCAACTCTCACATTGTTTTTTAGGAATGTAATGGGTTTATTGAAATTTTACCTACCTTATAGAACTACTCATAAGCATAGTGATATTCTTGTCTAAGATATATACTCATTGTACTTGGAACGCTCTTCTCAATTCCACCAAGATCAAAGTCCACTTAATGACATGGTTATGATCATGTACATACTTTTTTAATAAAGATATTTCATGTATGCCCTTTGCGTTAGTAAAATGCAAGGATATATCCAACATGCCTATACTATTTAAGATATCAAAAGGACCAAAATAGTTAATTGCCAACTTAATGCAACTCTCCAACTTCAAAAACTTTTCCTTGGTTTCATTTTTAGAAATACATGCTCCCCATATTTGAATTCCCTTGGTATTCTGCATTTATTTGCATAAACCTTTTGCATGCCCCATGCAAAAATACTACTAACAACCAATAGTTGAACCAACTCTCATACCTCATTATACAACATATCTCAAACATGTCTCTGAACACTATGCATGAAACATACAAGAATGAGACTCTCTCATACATGCCTTTCGTACAATCTTCTCATCCATGTATGTCTAAACAATTTCATAATGCAAGTACATGAAGCATATGATCCACAACATGTCCTCTTATGGAGGTAAGATAATGTCAATATAAATCACATAAGAGACATGTATCAACGTCTCCAAATCATCCACCATGAATTAATAATTCATCAACAAGAGATGACAACACATAACAATACATAGTGTCCCAAAAATAGCATATATCAGTAGCATCATAAAGAATCAACATATCACATAAATAAGCCCAATATATCATCTCTCTATCGCTATACAAGGCAGCAATAATAACCATCATATGGAGCATGATCCTCTATAATATATTCAAAATTGATAAGAAAAATGAGCATATAATGATGTAATGAGAGTAGGAACATCACATCAGAAACCATAATAAAAAACATAATCATCATCATATGTAGCTACAACATCAATAAGAAACACATAAATATAAGAATCATGCACCATCATCATACTAATCTCCATGGAACGACCATATGCATAAAATCATCGGCCCAAAATGCATGATTAAATTCAAATACACATGTAGTATGTTATCCATGCATAACCAAAATGAAAGCTCCTGCAACAATTACATATCAAATAAACATATAGCATGGAACAAATAGCAACTCCTCCAAGGAACCGTGGTTCCATCAAAACCATCGAAATTTTGGAAGCATATAAAGTTATCCCCCTGAACTTGTGCCATCTCTCCTCTTGATCACACCTTAGCAAGGACAACATCAATAGAAAAAATCCATCATCAAGAAATCATAATCGAAGAGATAAGCATTAATATCATCACAATCTAACTGTATGCAAAAAAACAATATGCCATATATTCTCCCTAAGCCCGTGAAGACTTCACATCCATTTTGCAGTCTAAAATATCTATCATGCAAGAGAGGACTTCAATATGTGCTAATCTCTTCTACTTAGAATCTGAAGATGAAGAGTACTTATTTGATCTCTTCTCTTTTCTTACTCTTCCCTTCAACACATAAACATCGTTTGGTGTTTTAACTCCTCTAGCTATCACCCTATTTGATCCTTCCTTTCAAATGAAACAACCTTTGGAGTTGTAGATAACTTCCTTACCTCTGTCATGAGGAACGAGTTATATTTGCGGACAAATCTAACCTCCCTAGGAGTCTAAGACTCTCTAGTGACAAACAAACCAAACAAGAGCTATCCTTCTCTAGATACACATCATTTTACAAGAATT